>JARJLF010002903.1:0-26466 GCA_029378395.1 Mycena leptocephala
TCTGATGGTTAGGGTTTTGGTTAGGTTGGTTAGGTTTGGTTAAGGTTTTTTGGTTAGGGCTGGTTAGGGTTGGCAAACATACACAAACACATAATAAGCATAGCAAACAACTTTCGAAGACCTAGGGCAGCTTGCCTGCCCTAGGTGTGGGTATAAGCAGCCCCAGGTAGGGTAAGGCTAGCCTTAGCCTAGCTGGGAACCAAAATATACTTTTTATGGTCATTTAGCTCAGTTGGTATAGCTTTGCTTTATTATGTAATCTGGAGGTCTCAGGTTTGAACCAGGCAGTGGTTTTTTTAAATCCATTTCTTTATTTTGTGCTGTACTGAGGTGCACATTACAATGTGAATGGTCACATTGTAACATGCACTTGTGGTTTAACCAGTGCACATTATAATGTGGCTACAGGGAGAGCTCTGTCTTTTGTTTCGGATTTTTATCGAAGCAACTGCGATAGAGCGCAGCCGTTGCGTATCTGCAGTATCTTGACATCGCACCCACGCGCCGTGTGGTGCGTCTGAGCTTGGGCACTGTACGACAAGCAGGGAGAGCACAAGTACGAGCGCTACGGGACGAGCATATGCACACCCGCCACTGGCCCGCCCACCGCGGCTATGAAGTGCGATGGGGAAGGTGTCTTTGCACTCGTGCTCATGCCCTGCTCCCGACGACCACTACTTGTGCTCGAATTCCTCTGAACAGAGTACCAAGATGCAGATCGGGAAGACGAGTAGCAGATGAAGGTGGGTACGCTCGGGTACGGACAGGAGGAGACGGTGAGAAGGAGCGGAAGAAGGAGTGGGGCAAGGGCAAGCAACTGCGGGCCAAGGACAGTGTGAGGGAGGGTGGGCGAGGACAAGGGTGAGGGCGTGGGTGCGGGGTTGCTCTTACTTGGAAGGTGCGTTGCCGGTCTTTCTCTGTTTCTTTTCGTTCTCGAAGCGGCGGGGGAGAGGCGTGGTGTGTGGGGACGTGCATGGGGGATGGGCCTGGAACAGTAGCGCGAGGATGGAGGGGTGCTGAAGGTCTTGCATTGTGTCCTGGTGATGTCGCCCACCCCGCGTCTGGGTTATACCTTCCAGCTCGAGCCGCACCATTGCAGCGCACCTCTGGGGCCTTTGATGACAGCAGTCACCAGTTAAGCGCCTTAACACACACCTTGGGTTTTTTTTGCGCAGGAGCGGCTCTCGGGAGCAGAGCAGCACAATGCTTTTATGCTTCTCCATCGTGCGGCATAGTGGCGTATGCGGGGTGCCCACGCGTGCCTCTCTGGCTCCTGTGTTCTCGCCCGCTTGAGCTTCAGCATGCGGTGGGCGCGGTTGTGGGTGTGGGGCGTGCGGGTGCGCTGCCCATGGAACTCCAGCCGTGCGTCTTGGGGCATGGCGCTGATGAGCCACGGATACGGCCAGGCATGGAAATGCAGTTTATTTTCCAATTTAAGACTATAATATATTCTATAGCCGCCTATATATTCCATCTCTTACAAGGGTTAATGCAGAGGTCCGGGCAGTTAACTAGGAGACAGTAGCGTGTGGTACAAGCCCATGTTCTGTTATATTCTGACAGTGTTACGCACTAGAGGGATATTCGCAACATAAGCTTATACTTAAACTCAATCTTCTTACCGGTCCACACGGCCTGGGAAGACGGGGCGTTCCCTCTAATCAAGGGCATATTAAAATCCATCTAAAGACGTGGTTGCAGGACGTGAACGAGCGATGGGGATATTTGCGCTACACAACGAGAGCAGGAAATCACGAGGATCAATTGTTAACGGGAATATCCATACCAACAAAGGCGGCAGTATGAAGCCGGCGGCAAGGGGAAGTCGTAATGATGACAAAGTGTTCATCATATAAAAGGGGACGTCTACCAACGGCTTAACGGCATTAAGCTTAACCGGGGATGTGGCAGTGCACAGATCACTGAGGATACGCGCCGCTTGGACCACGCCAGTTCAATGGACCGAGGAGTCCGAATTGACTCAGGAAATAGTGGACGTATTGGTAGAACAATGGGACCGCAGTTGTGGGTCCATGATTAATAAGACGGCAGGGAGTGCCGAATGGTTACGAATCCTGCCGGGCTCCACAATATTATGAATCTCTAGAATTTTACTTTTATATTATCTCGATCCAGTTCAGTTTGTATATTAAATAATGTAGGCGTACGTGTTCCTTCTACTTTAGGATAGGTGTACCGTTATTCCGGTTTTACATTGTCTGTCTAAATGGGGTAGCTAGGAGTAGTATAAATTAGCAGCGAGATATACGGTTAAGCCAGTGGATCGTACCCTTCTTGTTAGACGCACGGCTAGACAGCACGTGGACGTTAGAAGAAGCTTGCAATCTGTTCGGAATACACCGGGTATCATAGATATCTTTGTATCTCTACGTTTGAGAACCAAGTTATATTGTTGGCTATAAGCTTTTGTGTGATTGTACGGAAATCGCGTGTGAAACGACATCAAGCGTGTTTTACGGAAGCCTATGGACAAGGATTGTAACTGTGTCGTTAAGACAAGTTGTTTTGAACGTTAGATCAAGGAGCAATTGAAATCTAGTTCGTTAAGAACCTTCGGTGTAAACCACCAACAAATTGTGAGAAAACCAACTCTTTCCGAGACTATTGGATTCGCAGAAGTGACTAGTGGGACTTGAAGAGCATCTGGGACATAAGCTTTTAAAAAGCCAACCTCATAAATATATCTGTTATTGCAGCAACCTAATACTTGGTTGGAACCCCGAACTTGTGCGTTGGAATCAGTGACTAGAATTGTGTGTTTAGACTGGAGATTAATTGGATACGTCCAGTTGATTTATAGTAAAGACCTCATACCTGGCCGCGTCGAAACCCAGCGTATCATCTGGAGCCCACCGTGAGGGGTTCATAACAGAATCAATACATTTGTGAAGTTTTACTTCAAACAAAAGCTTTTAGTGTCTGGAGGCTATTCACGTCACGACATTAGACTTTTACCATTCCACTTCGATTGGAAAGTTATACCTCAGGATTTATATCTTGGGAAGGACTTTAACAAGTCAATCTGCCTAGAGGATCGAGCTCTACTCGACCCGACGGATCAGACCCAGAGGAGCTCTCTACAGACGGAAGCCCTGTTGTAACAGAACCCCCTCGACGCTCGCAACGGAAAGCAGATAAAGGAGAGGCAACTCCCCTTATTTTGGCTCCGCTACCGTCGAAAAAGAAGAAACCATCAGCTGCCGATCAAGCGAGGAAAGAAGCTAAACAAGCTACTCTCTCGAGATCAAAAGCTTTTAGAGAATCTAACCAATCCTCTAAATCAAAAGGGAAAGCCAGAGCTATTGGCTTATCCCCAGTCAGATCTAATTCTAGATCTCCTGTATCAGAAGAGCTAGAGCTCCCTGATTCGCTCCCAACCGAATTTGAATACAGTTCAGCAATTGTTAGGGTTGCAACCCACCCCCTTGAAGACTGTTTACTTATATTAGCATTTGGCGGCGCCGAGTCTTTAAATACCATTATTTACCTTAGTTTACCTACTTTTACTCTTACTATCGTACCACACTCAAGATATCGACAATCCTACTATTGTTCGACGTCTTTTGTGGTCTCGTAAGAGTACGAGTCCTTACACTTTTTTGACGTTACAAGGTAGCGTTGTCGAAAACTTTACGAGGTTTTCTAACTCCATTCGCGTGGACACTCTACGCGAGATCTACGCGATATCATCGTCAACGTTGACGAGCTACGAGCCATGAGGCTCATGACCTACGAATCTACTAGTACTGCTACAGCCTCTAGGCTTTCTGCTCACGGAGCGAGGCCTCCGATACATTATCGGGGAAGATCGGCAGCCTCAGCGGCACCCGACAATCCATCGTCGATGAGATCGACTAACATCGCCTATCGTCCTCACGTTGGACGATGGCCATTATATCACCTTGAAGGCCAAAGGCCCAATTGCCATTCAATCGAGCACGCCGTTATGGTGTATGCCGGCTTATTATTCCAGTCCGCAGGTCGGCAATGGGATATAAATGATTTGATGATTGCTAGCAATTCCATTGAATGCAGCTATATCGGAGACAGGCTGCCGAACACTACAGCCATCGTCTCAGAGCTGAGGAAGGTGTACAAAAATGCCGTGTCCGGCAACGATCACAATGGTGCCGAGCGCCACAAAGCTCGCGACAAACACGCAACACCAGCCTCTCCTTCCTTCATTCCATCTTATGGCCAAGTCTCTGTGTCTTCCACCTCATCTGCCACATCCCTGAATACGGACCGCGCTCGTACGTGTTCTGACCGACAAAAGACGGAGAATGCTGCTCGAAAGGATGGCGAAGTTGGAGGAGTGAAAAAAGGGAAGATTGGGCCGCAAGATTGCAGCGCGACGCAGTTGAAGGCTAGAGGCGAGTTAATCATCCCCAATTCCTCGTCTCCATCCATCCATCCACCATCCGCTCGACCTCCATCTTCCGCTGGCGCGCTCTTGACTTCAGCATCCAAGGAGAAGCACCACACGGACTACACTCCCTCGCTCTGGTCCTCTGACACGTCCTCTGCGAATCACCCATCCCACGCGACGTCTCCTTGCCCTTCTCCGACGTCTCACTGGACTCCCTTGAGCCTGGCTCTACCATTTGCCTTGTCGAGACCATTGTCGAGCCGCAATACTGCGTCTCGCACGCCGGTGCTCCAAAGCGATGGGTATCATGCCCGGATGGGTGCTGACGCTCCGCTCCTCGGGTTCGTGAGATCTCCCCACCCTCCTGCTCGCGCAAGCGATGCTTGCTCGTGAAGTGCGTCGAGATGATTCCACGCCTACTCCTACCGCACCCGCCACCGCTCCGACACCTCCATCCATTGGCAGTCATCCATCCATCTTGATCCTGCGGCATATCGCAGTTCTGTCGTCGTCCTCATTGCACCACAGCTGTGTTCCCTCACGCTTCTCGCGTCCCTCTCGACTTCAAGCAAGCATCCCTCGCACTTCATGCGCTGTGATTGCTCTCCATCTGCTTGAAAGGACCAGATAAATCTGGGAACCCAATCATGCACTCTTTTGGACACCACGGCCTTTATCCTCTTCCCATCTTGCTATTTAGTCCTTACGATATGCACGACTGGACTTTACTTCCACCAATTTCCTGTTTCGGCATTACCCAATTCGGACTTTCTTCCATCGGACTTTCTTCCATCCCTTTCGCTTTCCTTTGTAGATTGCACCCCTGGGTTCAATCTAGCGGGGAGAGTGTTAGGGTTGCAACCCACCCCCTTGAAGACTGTTTACTTATATTAGCATTTGGCGGCGCCGAGTCTTTAAATACCATTATTTACCTTAGTTTACCTACTTTTACTCTTACTATCGTACCACACTCAAGATATCGACAATCCTACTATTTGTTCGACGTCTTTCAATTCAGACCTTCATGGCTGATCAAGGAGATAATGTTGCAGGACCTCAGGTCGTGGCCAATCGAGGACCGACGTTCCGAATTCCATTTGCGTGGGATAGGAATGCCCCCTCATTCGACACAGAAGATGCTGAGGACCTAATGAAATTCGTGGATCATGTAAACCAGATCCTGGATCTCGCAGGCATGACAGACGACGCTGAAAAGAAGCGAAGGATCACCGACTATCTTTCTATTAAAAAGAAGGAGATTTGGAGGAACCTTATGTCGTATACAGTAGGGACCTACGATAAGTTCTTGGACGAAGTGTACAAGATTTATCCAGAGGTTAAGTCCACAAAATTGGTTCTCTTGAGGCTCTAGTTAAGCTATGTAAAGCTTATAAAGGAGTTGCAATAACCGATGAAGGGCTTCTTAAGCGTTTTGGTGCAGAATACCTGACGCTAGTGAAAAAGCTTTTAAAAGGAAAGGCTATCACAACCAATTCTGAGGCATGTAGACGTTACCTGGATACGTTATCGCCTGCATTTGCAACTGCTCTAAGGATGATGGTGTCTAGCCAGAATATTCTGAAAAAGCAGATGGCAGGGTTAGCCCCACCAGCAGCGGCAGCCGCGGTTGCACAAGCAGGAGACGGAACTGCCGATGATGAAAATAGGAAGGAAGATCCTATAGAGATTGGGGAATTAATTAAGTTGGCAGAGCAGATGGCTGAAGGGCAGCACAAAGCCGCGTCTACTTCATTGGTTGGAGAAACGACTCGTTGACCAAGTGACTTTAATTCTGTCAAGCTCGAAAGGACTGAAGAAAAGATAGAGGAGTTATCTGGGGACATTGCGTACCTTAAAGATGCTTTCGCGGTTTCTCGCACTGAAGCTAAGACAGCTCAGGCAGATATCATGAAAATACTCCACCAGGCACTCAAGGGTCCTCCCCCTCATAGAGATGTAGCACCACACCGAGATATTGTACTGGCGGGCTCAGCTTCCAATACCTATGGGCAAGACCGTTCATTCACGAACAACGCAGGGTCGAGCCGTGGGGACGGAAATAGGGACTGCTTTTATTGCGATGGAGCGGGGCATTATTCCCGTGAATGTGTTACTAAACAAGAGCATATCACGAAGGGGTGGCTTACCGTGGAAAACGGGAGGCACATGCTTGGAGATGGAACATACATTCCTAAGGATGAAGGAAAAAGTCAGTCCCAGCGTGTAGAGAATTATTGGCGGAAGAAAGTAGTAAGCCAGAATTGGTATGCGCAGGAAGACAAGAGAGGAGATGGCGATGGACCTATAGATGTTATGGAATCCATGATGGATGAGATACGTACCTTGAAAGTCAAATTGGCTCAAGTTCATCACGTTGGGGTCCTCCCTCGTCCTGTTGAAACTCCTGTTATGCCTACGTTCACGGCCTTGGCAGTACCAATCCCCGCGAATAATCAACCAGCGCAACCTGACCTGTCTCAGTTGCTCCACCAGTTGCTGATAAGAGGACTGCAGAATAAAGGAGATACACCTACTGCAGAAACTTATGCTGTTACGAGGACCGGACCCAAAAATGGGTTGAACTCAAATTTCTAGAAAGTTCAAGGATGGGGGCCAAGAGGAAGAGGTCTGGAGCAGCCAAACCCCCTGAGGACCGATCAGAAGCTGGAAATGCGGACTCCAGTAGAGACTGGAGGACAAGAGCAACTAAAGGAGACGACTCAAGTGATAGTGAGGAGGAGGACTTACCAGCAGAAACCAGAAGGAGGAAGCTGAAGGTTGCTGAAGTCTATAAAGACCAAGAGGATGAAGAAGTAGTCAAAAAGCCAGAGGCTCCTTATAGGGGTGTCCTGAAGTCGTAATCTCGGTTCCAAGGAAAGAACCAACAAAAGCTTTTGTTGGTACTCAGCCGTCTAAACCAGAGGAACGTTTGTACCGCCTTAGAGCACCTGTCCAGGAGGAAGGGCTTGCGAAGAAACTGGCAAAACGTATACTGGATGGGGAGGTTACCTTCAAGGCGCGGGAAGCGACTGGGATTTCGAACGAGGTAAGGGAAGAAGTCAGGAGGCAGTTGTCTAAGATTAGGCAGCCGATCATATCGAGAAAAGAACAGGATTTGGTTCAAGTTGAGGATAGTCCAGACGATCCCTTACCATTCTTGATGGAAGAAGTTTCCATGCTAGGAGACGACGCACTCGAGATAAAGGAGTTACCTCAGGTACAACATGTGTTTGTAACTAGTGTTGCCAAACCAGAGTTCCCAGCCGGATCTGTAATGATACCAGACCCGTATCTACAATACCTAGAATCACTCGCACCAGATGAGGCACCTAAGCCTGTATATGTTGACGAGATGAAGCGGGTATTTGTGGCGACGGAATCGGCTCGACTTAGGGTGATAAATCCTAAAATCCATGGAATGGGGCAAGTAGAATCTGTTATAGATTCGGGATCTCAGATAGTCTCAATGGCTTATGATTTGGCCAAAGAGATAGGCTTAACTTGGGACCCGGATGTGCAGATCTACATGCAGAGTGCAAATGGTTCATTAGAAAAATCTGTTGGACTAGCGCAGAATGTTTCATTTAAGTTTGGGGATATTGTAGTCTATCTGCAGGTCCACATTATTAATAACCCGCGTACAAAGTCTTGTTGGGACGACCGTTTGAGATCCTGACGGAAAGCACTTTTGAAAATGGCAATGATGATTCGCAGATCGTTACGATCAAAGACCCGAACACGGGCCGGAGAACCACGATGGCAACACTTCCACGTGGGGAAGAAAAGGAGTCGATTAAGCAAGCTTCAATTCCTGTCAACCCGTCAGCCAAGACTGCTGATCCGAGCAAGGCAACCAAGGATTTTCACCAGTCTTCGAGGAATTGATGCAAGGACATCAAGGAGGAGAGTTGGCGTTGATGTTTGGCTTCAATAAAGATAAAGAACTAGAAATCCAGGGATATGTCAAGGCGAGGAAGGAGAAGTTCACGGAACCGGAACTACAGGAAGCCTATATAAAGGCTTCTGGAAATTCAGACGCTTTAAGGCGGGATAAAAGAGCTTGTGTCTTATTTGAGGAGTTTGTTGAGCCACGTGGGAAACGGGCTAGGAAGAAAGATGAATACGGGGTATTCACATGGAGCATTAGCGGTGACGGGCGAGAAATCCCTAATCAGTCAAAAACTTATGTACCTAACAAAGTTGGGGATGAAGTGAGGACTACCCATGTCACCAGTACAGATGTTAGATGCGCCTGTTGTCAATCCGCAGATTTTATATCGCCATATGAGGGAGAGCAAACAAAAGCTTTTGTTGGCCGTCATAAGGAGAAGCTTTCCGCGTTCGCGGGTAAAAAGTATAAACCTGTAGGAATGAAAGTTAGGCCTGTCTACATGGAACTACCTGAGAAGTATCGAATTAGGCGACAAATAATTGGTGATCCACTGAAAGACATGCCAGGATTGTCACCCAATCCCAGGGAATATTGCCCGACAGGGAGATACACCGAGGAACGAAAAGCCATAGTAGATAAGCTTCATCACGGGGAATTTCTCTGGCCTGAAGAAAGGAAACTCTTGCACGAGTTAATGATGAACCAAGAAGGTGCTTTTGCATGGGATGATTCAGAGAGAGGAAATTTCAGACATGATTTCTTTCCACCGGTTGAGTTTCCCCTTGTTGAACACGAACCTTGGGTGGAACGGAGTATTCCAATCCCTAGAGGACAACTTGAGGAGACCTGTAAGCTTATCAAGAAGAAAATTGATGCTGGGGTCTACGAAAGTTCGAATGCGGCATATCGAAGCAAGTTTTTCGGGGTAGTCAAAAAGGATGGGAAAAGCATTAGACTAGTTCATGCTCTGGAACCTTTGAATGCAGTAACCATTGCGCATTCAGGAATCCCTCCTGCTACCGAAGAGCTCGCTAACCACTTCGCAGGACGCGCTTGTGGAGGATGTTTGGATCTGTACTCGGGAAATGATCACAGAGATATTGCGGAAGGGTCCAGGGATTTTACTACCTTTCAGACGCCTTTTGGTGCTCTAAGGTTAGTTAAATTACCGTAAGGTTGGACCAATTCCGTTCTGATATTTCACGATGATGTCACCTTTATCTTACAAGATGAAATTCCCCATGTTACAATTCCCTACATTGATGATGTACCAGTCAGGGGACCAGGAACTCGTTATCAGGACAAGGACGGGAACTTTGAAACTATACCAGGGAACTCAGGGATACGGCGGTTTATCTGGGAACATTTTCAAAACCTGAACAGAGTAGTTCAGCGCGTAAAATATTCGGGTGGGACCTTGTCTGGTCTTAAGAGTATATTATGTGCGGATGAATTCCACGTTGTAGGGCATTTATGTTCATACGAGGGCAGGAAGCCTGATACCGATCGTATTGGAGTAATCCAGCGCTGGCCTGACTTGAAAGATCAGTCAGAGCTACGTCAGTTTCTTGGAACGGTAGGTGTCCACAGGATGTTTATTGAGGACTACAGGAATGTAGCGGAGCATTACAAAAGCTTTTATGTGCAGACCAAGAATGGGTGTGGGGCACCGAGCAGATTGACTGCTTCAAGCTGATTAAAGATTTAGTTGGCAAGGTGGGAAATCTGAAGCCATTAAATTATGATTGGGACTCTGATATTGTATTGGCGGTCGACACGTCTATAAGGCAGTTGGTGGCCAACTTTATCAAGCAGACCCGGTTGACCCTAAGAAGAAATACTATGCTAGATTTCTGTCTATTGGACTTAATGAGCGGGAAGCCCGGTTTTCACAACCTAAGAGGGAATTGTACGGATTGAAGAGAGCCTTGGAAGCACTGCAATACTGGTTGCTTGGATGCAGAAAGTTAGTGGTGGAAACGGATGCCTTGTATCTCAAGGGAATGTTGTCAAACCCGGGAATGGGACCTAACACTACAATTAACCGCTGGATTGAGCAAATATTAATGTTTCAATTTAAGTTAAAACATGTTGCAGGTGTCAACTTTCCACCAGATGGACTATCAAGGAGAGATCCTCAGCCCGGTGATGAAGTATTCCCGAATTCAGAAGAAGGTTTAGATGAGAATCCTATTCCGGAGGATCATCCGGACTCAGATCGGACAGGCCGGCAGCCGCTAGATTTTGAGGAATTCAAGCATGAGATTGATGAACGTGGAGGGTACTTTGTGTCAACGGAAGGTTGTGCCCAGTCTGTAGACGACTTCGACGAGGAATTGGTAGTCACCAGGGACCAAGAGGTTGTTTTCCAGCAGAAGGTAACAAAAGCTTATAAGAGCGAGGGGTTGATAGTACCCCAATATCTTGTGCTTTCTACGCCTGAGCCAGAGAAACTTCTTCCGGACCTTTCCCTACGGGATGAGCCATCAAAAAGGGAGCCCTATGATGAAGGACATAGGTCCGCCCAGGGAATAGAACTTGATGAGCGGGTGAAAACCTTGAAAGAGTGGTTCAATGATCCTTTCAAACGTCCCGAAGGGATTACTGATAAGCAATGCCGCAATTTCATCAAGTTCTCGCGCAAATTCTTCATGGATAAAACGGGGAAGTGGTACAGGCGTGGGGAAGATTCTAAACATAAGCTTTTCGTCGAAAAAGAGCATAGAATGTACATGATGCGCGCATCACATAATTCTCTTGGGCATCGTGGGATTTACTCTACCAAATCTATTATAGAGTTGCGCTTCTGGTGGCCAGAAATGGAACGAGATGTGTCCTGGTTCGTTAAATCCTGTCATGTATGCCAGCTACGACAAAAGACTTTGTTGAAAATTCCTCCAGTAGCCACCATGACTCCTAGTATCTTTCAGAAGATACATACCGATGTTATGATAATGGGGACACCTTCGAATGGTCACAAATATGCTGTGGCTGGAAGGGACTCACTTTCCCGATGGCTGGAAGGGCGACCATTGAGAGCTGACAACGGAGAAACGTTGGGCAAGTTCTTGTTAGAAGATATTATTTGTAGGTGGGGATGTCCGCAATGGATTGTTACGGATAATGCACCGCAATTTATAGCCGCTCTACAATGGTTACACGCGAAATATGGGATTATTGGGATTAAGATCTCACCTTACAATTCGCAAGCCAATGGTCCGGTAGAAAGAGGACACTGGGATATGCGCCAATCGCTGTATAAGGCTACAGGCGGTGATCCTAAGAAATGGTACTGGTTCTTTCCACAAGTATTGTGGGTGGACAGGATTACTATTAGGAGAGGGCTAGGGTGCTCACCGTACTTTGCCATATGTGGTGCGCATCCAATACTTCCTTTGGATATCGAAGAAGCGACGTGGTTGGTAGAATATCCGGGACGGATGCTCTCTACCGCAGAGTTAATTGGTTTTAGGGCTAGGGCCTTGGCTAAACACTCTTACCACGTCGAGGAAATGCGTGACAGAGTAGATAAGGAGAAGAGACGTGCTGTAAGACGATACGAGGAAGACTACAAGAACACCATAAAAGCTTATGATTTTAAGCCAGGTGATCTAGTTCTCGTACGCAACACCCAAGTTGAGAAATCCTTGAACACTAAAATGGCAACCAGGTACATGGGACCTATGATAGTAATCAGGAGGACAAAGGGTGGCGCTTACTTGTGCTGTGAAATGGATGGATCCATGTATCATGGCAAAATTGCCCAGTTCCGTGTCATACCATTTGAACAACGCACAGCTATAGAACTACCTGAGAATATTCTTGAGTTAATAGACTTATCAAAAGAAACTCTTGATGAATTAGCTGAGGATGACGCAGAAGACGACGAATACCTTGGAAAGGATATGCAGTTTCACCGGATACGCATCAGACCAACAAAAGCTTTTGATGCTGAGGAGTCAGAATCGGACTCGGAAGGCTATATGAGCGAAGAAATACCTGATGAGGTTGACAGTGAAGACGAAAGGGATCCTGAAGGACCTCCAGTCTTGAGGCGTTCCAAAAGGAATCGCAACAAAGACTAAGAGGAGTCTGGAACTTATGATCACGCGAGTTGAAACACGAACACGTGATTCGGCTATAGAAGATCAACGGCATACAGGACATAGTAAACGAGCGTGTCTAGTTAGAAGTAATGAGCGTGGGGATGACAAGTAACACATAAAAGGATCATAATAGGTCATAAAAGGTCGTAAAGGGTGCGAACGTCGCGATACGGTTTGGGGCAAGTTGAATTGCCAGGTGGTAGTACAGGTTAAAAGAAACGGAGGTGAAGGAATGTGGGCACACCAAAAAGGCGTTGAAAATGCTTCGCATGAGGGAAAAAGAGAAATCTAGTAGCGACGCAAGTCGTGAGAGTGGCTATGGCAGTGACGACAGAATGAAACTCTGCTAAGATAGTCAGACTTATGTGAATACATACATAAGCTTATAGGTTACTCACCTCGAAGGTCGCATTTCCGCAAGAGGAGGGACGAAAACTGGAGGACTGAGGTCGGGAAGGCTGTCAGGAATAGGAGAAACGACCGGGGAGTGTTCAGGGGAAGGAGGTGTTACGATGGGTGAAGTGATGATGTTTAGACCAGTAAGGGAAGGGCCCGCACGGGGACGTTCAGGCGCGGATTCCATTGGGCGCGGCTCGGTTATGCTGAGAGTTGAGGACTCGCCTGAGGTCTTTAAGGAGGTACTGGCGATGATTGAGTTGATAGTGGAGCTGAGCGTTTGTAAATGAAATCCGAGCGCGGAGGTCTGACTCTTCCAGTCTGAGAGATGCGCCAGTAGGCGGGAATTCACTCGACTCGCACGCCTCAGTTGCCTCTGCAACAGTAGATTTGACTCGATGGTTGTTAGTAGTGAGTTCGGCAGCTGGGATTGAAATTGAGGACGGGGTACCTATAAGCTTATAAGAGATTATCGCACCGACGAATTGTTGCGAAGAATCTTCGTGAGCAGGGTGGTCCCCGCTCGATTTCGCTTCCGCGGGAGTGAAGGAAATTCTGCGGCAACGACGAGCCCGGCTGGTTGGGGATCAGTTTTGGAAAGTACGTCATAGCCTTGGTAAACGCAGGTGAGGTACGGTCCATCTTGCGGAGTTGCAAGAAGGAGATGCGTACCGTAGTGGCACGCGTACCATCAGGGCGTCCGACAGGCTGAAAGGAGGAATGAACCTCGAAATATTGTCCATAACCACGAAGGGCTCGGACAGTGCACTTACCAACACACGATCGTCCATAGATTGAGTGGAGGTAGCGGCCGGAGCAGTTTCATTAGTGAAATCTGCAAAGAGCGAATTTGTTCGCGGAGTTCGTCAATGGCGAAGTTAAATTTCTGGACCCTGTCTGGGAGACGCACCAATTCAGGAACAGGATCGTCAACAAGCATGGCGTCGTCCGCCTCACCGTTGTTGTCTACCAAGTCAGCATCGTCAAATATGATCGAGCCTTCGTCATCCGAATGAGCCTGGCGACGGCGAGCCTTTTTAGCCTAAAAACGACCAGAATTAGTTCTGGAACAACAAAAGCTTTTGTTGACCCACCTTTGACTTCTCCTTTTCTCGTTTCTTGGCTCTTTGGCAGCACGACTGGTCCTTGGAGTGACGAGAGTCTTCCTTAGTGGAACGGTTTCTTCACGGAACGTCGGGTCTTCAAGTTCGGCACGGTGAACCTGTTCGTCGAGAAGGATGTGGTTACGAGCGCGCTCACGCTCATTTTTGAGTTTGTTACAGAACTCGACTACCGCCGGGTACTTCCCGGGGATGACACCACCTCCAAGGGCCGTCTGGTGATAGGCGTTCTTGATCTGGAAGGCGATTTCAGAAACGGTGTTGTCACGGGCGATGTGAGTAATGTAGGGGAGGAATGTCTCCTATAAGCTTTTGTTAAAACTTGGTCAACAATAAAATTACTGAAGACGTACGAGTTGTACGACTTTCTCGTCAAGAAAGGCGCGTTGGTCGGCGCGGTCGTCGTGTTTGGTGGCGCGGACGGCCTTTCCAAGTGAAAGAAGAGATGCGTGGAGAGGAGGAGGAAACTTTGGCGGCGCAGTGGCCGCCGAGGGCGTAACCATTGTATGAAGAGCAGGATAGACGTCGAATACGCTGGAATATGGGCTGAAATACTTCATCCTTTTATACGTCGAGAGTATGTGACAAACAAAAGCTTTTGTTTGTACCGAAACCCCGGAAATATTGACGCCATTATTTAACTGGGACAGTTAAGATTTTCGAGTGGGGGAGGGAACACATTGTTCGACGTTTTAGGCACAGAAATTTATGATTTTCTGGAGCTGAATTAGGATGGAAATACGTGGAAGTAACGAACGCCATTGTTCTGCAAATTAATATATCCAAGCAATGGATATATTGGGATGTCTACTGGAGCCGGGTGAAGCTCTAGACTCCACGAATGATGAAGCGGATACGTGGAACCCAAAACGACGCCCAGTAATGATTAGGAGTGACTTGGCCAGATCCAGATTTAAGATTCTTTCGGAGATCCCTTCCTAAAATGAATGAGGTACACGTAGTGTCCTCGTGGAACCCAAGAAACCAGGGTGCGCAGATCATTAGGAACGCTTCAGGACGCCCAAAGGGATATAAGTTTTCTATAAGCTTATGTTTCGAGAAGCCCTGAAGGATATTCTTAGGCGAATCAAAAATACGGCATGGGCATAATTTCATATTCATAAAGTATAGACGGGTTCTATCTAAGCAATAGGGAGACGATGAATGCGCTCGCGGACGATGCGAACAAGGGAGCGGCTAGCTCCAAGGTACAGAAGTACGAGGAGGATACAAAGCAGAATGAAGTGGGAGTTGACAGTGTCAAGGATGGTCTGATAAGTGTAGATGCTGGCATGGAAGCGGGAGTCGTTGCAGAGATGCAGGAACTCCTGGACTGCGATATCGCGAGCAAGACGGCGCTGACGAAGGGTCTCGATGTCTTCAGCATCTAAGAGGGTGTTAAAGACAGTCCAAGATAAAACTGGACGAGACTCACTGTTAGAACCTCGAATTCGCGGTCGCGACGATCCATGTTATCAAACCAGACTTCGTAGTCGGTGAACGAGCAGCGGTATCGGCCAAGGATAGAACACTCGTGGCAGTGGAGAGCCCACTTGTTGAACGTGCAAGGAAAACCGGAGGCACGACAGAATTGACAACGAGTTTCATACTAAACGCTGCATAAGATTATGTGCGGCGCAACGAAAAGATCATGGACGTACGGCGTGTTCAATCAGGAGGACGTGGGACTGAAGCTTGATTTCCCAGGAAGGGTTGGGCTCTGGGATAGCGTCGCCATTGGAGTCCCGGTAGGACGACATGGTGGGGCAAGAACAAAAGCTTATAGCTGGGAAAGTATGCAGCAAAAGCTTTTATAGGGGCGAACGCATGGGGAAACATCTGCATCAGGAAGACTGATGTGGACCAATAATGTCAACACGGACATTTGATTTGGACTTGAATCGAAGAACTTGAGGCAACCGGTCGGGTATTATAGCCGGAAAAGTTTGAAGGCGCTTAAGTGCGCAATATCGGACCGATGATTTGATAAGATTATCTTACATAAGATAATCGGGTTATGTACAGCACAGATCAATTCGTTGCAAGATATTCCTTCAATTTGTTAGGCAGTAATGAAAAGTACATGGATATTGAGACATTAATTCAACTGAAGGAAATACGCTACGGTTGAAATAATGAAGCAGGAAGAAGTAGTTCAAAAATTACTCGGCCTCGCCCTCGGCGTCGATATCATCACCTTCTTCACTGTCATCACCCGGTTCCTGCCATTCTTCGCAATAGAGGCCAACGAACAGGTCCTCCTTGTAGATGTCGTCGAAATTAGAATCTGAATAAGCCTTTAGCGCGGCCATCCAGGTTTCGCGCTCCTCGTCGTCCCAGACGGGCGAGCCAAACCGAACAAGGGCAGCCGCGTTGACTGCGTTGTTCCTTTCGAATTCTTCGTTCGCATGCTTGGTCTCGTGGGCGAGGAAATTCATGAACGCTGCTTTGTAGGGAGTAGGAATTTCCCAAAGTTTGGAAAAACCTTCCTTCCCGTAGAACGCAATCATGGAACGAATGAGAAGGCTCAGGTGGTGCGAGGACTCGCGGAGACGTTGATTGGCGGAGTCGGCAAGACGCTGGACCTCGGCCGCGTGAAGAGAGTCACGGTTGACGGCTTCAATAGCTTGCGCGATACCTAAGGATATAAAAGTTAACAAAAGCTTTTGTTGAAAGATTTAGAAAAAGACGGAGAAAAACTCACGACTATTAGAGAAAGTGGAAAGTTCGGCCACGGACTGGATTCTGCTATGGATCTCGTTGGTTGTGAGCGAGTGAGAACAAAGAGGGTGTTGACAAGAAAGGCATTTGGAGCCAGTCTTGTCGGGAACACACTCCTTGTTGAACGAAATGCAGGAAAGGCAGGACATTTGGACCTGGAGGAGCTTAGTATTGTAAAATAGGACGAGGATAAAGACTCTAAATACCATGGAGCTGCCGGCTTTAACGGCTTCGGCGAGAGCTTCGTGATTTAGGTCGGGAGGACGGCGTGCAGACTTGTTAGTCCGCTTATGGGCCGCTTCGCTGCGACCGGCGCGCGTGGTGCCTGGGAACCCAGGCTCGTGAACGACCTCTTCCGAATTCTTGCGGGCCTTGCGTCTGCGCTGTTTGGACGAACGAGGTGACGAGGCACGAGAGTCGGATTTCTTGTTCCTGGAGGAGCCACGGAGTTGACTGAGAATCCTTACGGGTACGGAGACGTTTCGAAGGAGGCCCGTCAGCGACAGGCTCCTGGGCCTCGAGTTGGGTGTGGGTTCGTCAATTTCGGACTCGTCTTCCGGTTGAGGCGTAGGTTTATTCGATGGCCAGCTGGGATAGAGTTGGCTGGACGAAGGAGACGAGGTGACGACTGGCGGGAGGCGGGTTCTTCGCAGGTGGCTTATAGGGGGCGATCACTACTCAGGGATTTGTCCGAACGGTTTGCGATCGCCTTCCCCTGAGAGCGAGTGATCTGTGTGAAAATTATCAAATAGAACACTATAAGCTTATATAAGGCGACTTGAAATACTTACGGGTCGGGAACTCGTGTCCTTGGATACGTCGGCTACCGACGGCTGGGTCTCTTTGGGAGGCTTAGGATCGGTCCGCTTGCGTTTCTTGGAAGGTGTTGGCAGAGGGGTTACCGCTTTACTTTACCCTTGCCAACCTTGATAGTTGGAGAAGGCACGACCTGGGAAATGATCAATTATGAGCACGAATATTATTTGAAAGAAATCTTACTGGTTCATCGTTATCAGTCTCAGGTACATAGGAAGGAGAACGAGGCGAGGGGTCGACATCCATGTCTTGTAGAAATCAACTCGTCGCCGGGTGGCTCAGAGTTGATAACGGACCGCTTCGGGAGACGGTGGCTGTAGGGAGGGCGGGTGTGACTACAATGCCAACGGGGAATCCGTTTCTTGGAAAGAATTCCTGGAAAGACGAATTGGATGAGTTGGGATAGAAGTAAAACATAAGCTTTTGTTAAAACTCACCCGAAGACTGAAAAACGGAACCCCTTTGTCCCAGGCATCGGTTAAATTGTGACGCGGAAAACACTCCATGGCCATGCGAATGGTCCTGAAAAGTCTGACGAGGATCATGAGATACGGCGAGGGTGTCTCTTCCACAAAACGAAGCTAAAACACAATATTAGCTGGAGTACCACAGAATATTTCGGACGACGAACCAAGAATTCCATTCCTTCTCGGAATTCGTCTATGTGCTCAGCGGCATTGGTCTCGTTGATCATTAGTGGTGCGCGGAGGTACTTGAACATGAAATCGAAGCCAGGACCGGAAAGAGGGGTTAGGGCCGTGATTTCGTAATCGGTATATGTGAAAGTTTCCAGGATGGAATTACGGGGCAGACCGTGGCCGGTTGGGAGCTCAAAGTTAATGGGAACCCATTCGTCCTGCTCAGAAAGGGTTAAGGCTAATCCCTGAGAAAATTCTAAAAAAAAAACACGCACTATGTATTGTTCTTTGGGACGAATCCATTCAACAATAGTACGGGCGGCCTCTTTGTTAACTTTATGGGCCAAAGAGATTACTGCAGCAAGGAAGTTGTCCAGGAGGTCGGACCCTGGGATTCTGGATGCGTTCTCGGAGTGTATTTTCTTGTGGGGAAAAATAAGAAAAACATAAGCTTATGGACCAAAAAGGTTACGAACGATTATGGGCAGGGCTCTTGATACGACTTCGGCTAAATACGCAGGATTTGCAGCGCGGAAATGATTGCCGCGCCGGATGTAAGGAACTAGGCTGGTAATGGCCGGGTGATCGAGATAATGAAAGGAGAACATCTCCTCATCAGTCATCTCGAACGGAACCAATTCCTCCAGGTTGGCGGTAAGAGTTGGAGCTCCTCTGGGAAGCATGAATGATTCCCGCGGGAGATTGGTCCAGTAGCGTTGCCGTAGCTCAGTCTCAGGCAGGAGAGAGTTTATCGGGGACGTTGGTGTTGGAGAGCGCGAAGCAGGCTTTTCGGGAGGCAAGGATGCAGAGCGAGGTCGCTGTGCATCCTTAGAACGAGTATTCTTAGCCGGAGGGGTGATTTGCGAGTCGCTGGCCATGGTGGCAAACGGGACTGTGAAAATTTTCACAAGTCACGCGACTTTCCCAGGATTGGAACTCAGCGATCGGAGTTTGATGGGAAAACGTTCTCTAGGGCTATAAGCCTTTGTTGGGAACCCTGTCGAAATAAATTCCAAATGAATTGTGCACAAATTAAGGGAGGGCTTATGCCTTTGTTCGTAAATTCTGCAATCCACAAAAGCTTATATAAGCAGTGACAAATGCAGCAACGGACAAGATCGGGCGAGTTGTTGAGAACGTTCCATGAATAAATGGTTGCCCTGCAGTTAGAATGGAGTTCTTATGAAGGCAGTTGAACCGTGGGAAAACGTTTTATGTTGTGGCGTCGAAGGCAGATGATAGGATGACAAGATCAGCTTATCTCCGGATGAGGCGGGCCGGCGCGGAGTAACCAAGCTGTTACGTTCCTTAAACAAAAATAAAAAGAAAAATACGACCCGTCTACAAAGAAAAGAGTCTGTTGACCGGGGACGGTCAAGATTTCGAGTGGGGGAGATGATGAGCCGCGGATACGGCCAGGCGTGGAAACACAGTTTATTTTCCAATTTAAGACTATAATATATTCTATAGCCGCCTATACATTCCATCTCTTACAAAGGGTTAATGCAGAGGTCCGGGCAGTTAACTAGGAGACAGTAGCGTGTGGTACAAGCCCATGTTCTGTTATATTCTGACAGTGTTACGCACTGGAGGGATATTCGCAACATAAGCTTATACTTAAACTCGATCTTCTTACCGGTCCACACGGCCTGGGAAGACGGGGCGTTCCCTCTAATCAAGGGCATATTAAAATCCATCTAAAGACGTGGTTGCAGGACGTGGACAGCGATGGGGATATCTGCGCTACACAACGAGAGCAGGAAATCACGAGGGTCAATTGTTAACGGGAATATCCGTACCAACAAAGGCGGCAGTATGAAGCCGGCGGCAAGGGAAAGTCGTAATGATGACAAAGTGTTCATCATATAAAAGGGGACGTCTACCAACGGCTTAACGGCAGTAAGCTTAACCGAGAATGTGGCAGTGCACGGATCACTGAGGATACGCGCCGCTTGGACCACGTCAGTTCAATGGACCGAGGAGTCCGAATTGACTCAGGAAATAGTGGACGTATTGGTAGAACAATGGGACCGCAGTTGTGGGTCCATGATTAATAAGACGGCAGGGAGTGCCGAAGGGTTACGAATCCTGCCAGGCTCCACAATATTATGAATCTTAGAATTTTACTTTTATATTATCTCGATCCGGTTCAGTTTGTATATTAAATAAGTGTAGACGTACGTGTTCCTTCTACTTTAGGATAGGTGTACCGTTGTTCCGGTTTTACATTGTCTGTCTAAATGGGGTAGCTAGGAGTAGTATAAATTAGCAGCGAGATATACGGTTAAGCCAGTGGATCGTACCCTTCTTGTTAGACGCACGGCTAGACAGCACGTGGACGTTAGAAGAAGTTTGCAATCCGTTCGGAATACACCGGGTATCATAGATATCTTTGTATCTCTACGTTTGAGAACCAAGTTATATTGTTGGCTATAAGCTTTTGTGTGATTGTACGGAAATCGCGTGTGAAACGACATCAAGCGTGTTTTACGGAAGCCTACGGACAAGGATTATAACTGTGTCGTTAAGACAAGTCGTTTTGAACGTTAGAACAAGGAGCAATTGAAATCTAGTTCGTTAAAGAACCTTCGGTGTAAACCACCAACAAATTGTGATTAAAACCAACTCTTTCCGAGACTATTGGAATCGCAGAAGCGACTAGTGGGACTTGTAAAGCATCTGGGACATAAGCTTTTAAAAAGCCAACTTCATAGATATATCTGTTATTGCAGCAACCTAATACTTGGTTGGAACCCCGAACTTGCACGTTGGAATCGGTGACTAGAATTGTGTGTTTGGACTGGAGATTAATTGGATACGTCCAGTTGATTTATAGTAAAAACCTCATACCTGGCCGCGTCGAAACCCAGCGTATCAACGCGTTCAGGTGCTCGATCCCTTGATGCAGCCGGTGCTCTTGGACTACTCCTTCATTATCTGAATTCAACAATGCGCGAAATCAGTTTACAACAGATCTTCGCGTTGATCCCGACCACCATTTCCAGGTATATCACTTTCGGACTAAAACTCCTCCTACCCATACTTCGTACGATGCCTGACGCGACCATCCGGTGGCCGGAGCATCACAATGATTTTCGCGCTTACAATGAACTGATTGTTGCGCGTCATCCGCGTTTGACCGGCGCCTTCGCAAGTATTGATGGCCTCAATCTGGCTTGCCAGACATCGGATGAAGAGATAGAGAATGCCACGTACAATGGATGGTTGTGTGAACATTTTGTGAGCTCAGTCTTGGTGTTTTCGCCAGAAGGTGATCAAATTCTGTTCATTTGGTGTAAAGTACTTAACGGGTATTCAGGAACTGTCATTGCTGCCAACCTCAATGCACCTGGCAGCTGGCATGACTCTCGCATTGCCCAACCAATCTACGAAAAACTTCGAGCACGTACCCCCGATGGCTTTTATCTTGTGGCCGACACTGCATTTCCGCGTGGTGTGAAACAGATTGAGGGTAAAATCCGTGCTCCAATCAAAAGTGGTCAACGAATGCAGGGAACAATTAACGAGATTCAAGAAAGAATTGCTTTTGACAGAGAACTGCTCTCATATCGACAGACAGCGGAGTGGGGAATGCGAGGTTTGCAAGGATCATTCGGGTGTCTTCGAATCCCACTGGAGATTAACCGGAATGCAGAGCGTGGAGATTTGTTAGAGATTTGTGTTCGCCTACACAACTTGCGTGCACGGCTGGTCGGGATCAACCAGATCCGGAGTGTGTACATGCCGCTGTGGAAACACACACGTGAAGAAGAGGAGGTTTGGTCAAATTTCGAAAACATGCTATTTGGAGAGCAACGGCGCTCTGATCGAGTAGCGCGGTTTCATAATGTAGCAATTTACGAGTAGCCAACAAATTGATTGATTGACTGCCTAAACACATTAAGCTGAATGTTCGTACTAAGAGTAACTAGGAGAGTGTGCGCACAGGCGACTTAGTCCAAGAAAAATAGAGTGGGTAATTAGTGGAATGCGAGGACAATTAGCAAAGTCCGAGGAAGAAAGGAGTGTAGGGTAAATGTTCGCAAGTAGGGTGCAAGCAACGAAGTCCAAGAACGAAAAGAGTATGCGACAAAATGTTCAGACATTGACCAACTAATCATTAGACGGCACATTCGACGGACCGGTGCCGGTGACTGAAGAACCGGCGACTGGAAGGTTGGCGCTGGGAAGAGCCGTGTTGAGTTGACGGCTGCCGTCGTTCTGTTGGGGAGGCTGCGAAGGACCAGGTGATGAAGCCAAGTAACGGTCGAAGGGAGAAGAGGAACGAGTGAAGAGCGAGTCCCCAAGCGATGACGAACTGCTGGGATCCCAATTCTCCTTCTCCGACTCGTCGGCAGTCGAGGGGTCTGAGAACCATTCAGTACAACCTCCACCGTCGCCATAAATCCTCTCACTGCGTATTTTCCCATCGACTCGGACGATGTCGGGGTAGGTCTCTATGATGTATGTCGAACGACGTTGGTGCTTCGGAGCAAAAGAATCCTGGTCGTACATCATCTTGAGCTCTGGCGGTCACGGGCACGCTCAGCGACACGCAGCTGATCGCGGAGGTTCTCGTTGGCGGCCTGGGAATCCCGAAGCTGCTGGGTGAGAGTGAAGAGTTGGGTGGCCTGGAAAGAGCGCTGGGAACGTTCATCGTCTCGGATCTGCTGAGCCTCAGGGTCAAACGCCTTCGCAAGCTTGTTGACGAGCTCCGGTGCATTCATGCGAGGGTTTCGGCGAGGAGGAGTGGGCGCACGGCGAGCGACTGCGGTGTGAACTGCGGGGGCAGGCGGGTTGAGGACTTCGATGCTACTGTCGGATGAAGCATCATTGTCGCTGTCGTCATCGCTGACCTCGCGAGTACCGGCGCGATCATTGATTGCGCGCTCAATACGGTGAGCCCGTTTGATTTCAGGAGGGCAATGCACATCGCCCGTTGGTTTCTTGGTCTTCAACAGCTGTTGAATCTAATAAGTATAGGAGAATGAAAGATAACAAGTGTGGATGCACCAGCTTATACTTGGCCTCAAGTGATTTAAGTTCCCGCTCTGGCCGGTTCGACTCACGGGCCCACTTGTTATGCCGCTTCGTGATTTTCTTCCAGCCCTTCCCACCCATGGGGCGTACCTTCTCGGTGAGGTCAAGCAGTTTATTGACGTCCCGAATGGCCCAGTTGGACGAGCCCTTGGGACGCCCGCGCTTGGGGGGTGGGGCTGCATCACTGTCGGTGTCGCTGGAATCCGAAGATGCGCTCGCTTCTTGCCCCTCTTGTCCTTTTGACGTACACCCGCGACTTTGGTGGCAGTCTTCAGGCCACGCGATCTGGCGATAGTCGCTGGGTCGGAGAGATTGTCGTCACAGTCCTCGGGAGGTGGAGGGAGGAGGGCAGGATCGATGAGAGGAGGGTAGGCACTAGTGGAAGCCGGTGCTCGAGAGTGACCAGATGGGAAGTTGTACGTCGTCTACAAAGATATTAGTTGACAAAAACAGACAGCGATTTCATGGGTTGGTACCTGGGCTGCAGATTGAGCTGAATTACCAGAGTTCAAAGGCAAAGGGGCCAGTTGAGGCGGCTGCTAGTTGGTGTCAAAAAAAATACATGGTTGCGGAAGTAAAACATACAAAGTGCGAGCTGCCAATCCAGTTCCCCTCTGGATCGCGAAACCAGGGTCTTCCGCTGGTGTCGTAGTGAATGCCGGGGAAGCTAGGGGCAGCTGTCGACAACTGGGAAGGCGAGGGGCAGCATTCTGCGTGGGCGGAGGAGCACCATTGAACGGAGGGAAAGTGGAATCTGACATTAGAAGAAGAAATGAAGAAGAGAAAGGAGTGTGGAGAACGAGGGGGCGAACCTCGAACGAGGTAATAGCGAACGTAGGCAAGTGCTTTAAAAGATTTTGCTGCGTCAAGACATCGGGTGCAATGAAGCAGTTAAGCTTCAGCGTTGAGAGGGTTACTGATACAGTTGCCATATGAGAGGATAATAAAGAGGTCTGGGCAGCGACGCACCATACAGCCCTCCATAATTTGTACTTCCAATGTCCTTCCTGGGTGCACGTTATTGGAGCCGTTCCAGTGTCGGCGAGACCGGGGATTTGTAGCTGAAATTAATGGCAAAAGCGGGGTCAGATCGAGATTAGAGCATTGGTAGTCATGGTCGGAGTAAAATAAAGTTCTATCCCTCGCAGGGATGGTAAGTGGTGAGCGCAAGTGCCAACGCACGAGGGGTGACATGGTGTTACATCTGTGACACGCAGCCCAATTTGGTTGGGCCGACGGACGAAGTGGCCAAATCCGTTTATTCGACGAGAATTATAATCTAGAGAGGGGGTAGAGACCCCTCCTACAGAATATAATTAATTAAGCTCTATGAGAGGGGTCAAACTGGAAATTCTGAGATCCAAGTCCGATGGGGTCCTGACAGGTGCCTCGGCATCTCGGCAAAACCACTGAAAAATATTCCCAGAAATTTTTTAATGCTTATGGGAAGTCATCCAATACTAGTATTACTACGGATATGATATGGCCTTGGGGTGAAAGAAATAATATTAATACGGAAGAATACGATACAATATGATATGAATATAATATGATATGCCAGACCCATATTATGCATATTTTTTCCATATTATGGATGCCCAAACACTGCTCTGGAGCTGGTGCTGAGATGTGTCTGCCACCTTTCTCCTGCCTGACCAGCACATTTGAATAGATGGCCACGGAAACTAGAACAAGAACTTGATTTATCCACTGATTGATGGTTGGCTTCAGCTTTCAACCAGTGCTTGGGTGGTTGAATTCCGGAGGATTTTATGTTTCCCTGTCCTGTACACTTCAGTTCATACAGAGGAGCAACAAACTGCGGTGGGCTTATCAAGGGTAACCCTTGACCTCTGCCTGGAGGGAAGAAATCTGGGATTATGGGGTGGTCACAGTGGATTAAAAATACATTTTCATGATACGGGATAATATGGCATAATATAATACGAGGATAATACATATGACAGCACCAGGACCCGTACAATATAATATGATTGCAAAATGTCATATTAATATCATATGTAGACAGCACTAGTAGTTACTGTTTCGACCTCCTGCAACTCTCCTGGCACGTAATCTTAGCGTATCTTTCATTGATGTCCGCGATAATCATTCGACAATCAAGCTATCGGAACGGTTCGGGAATTTATATTTTAAGGCAGAGTGAAGGCAGACTGATGGACTCTAATAGACTGACAAGGTGCGTACGTGTGAGAATGGATTAAAACCGGTGTTTGGATTGAGAACGAGGACAAACCGTGCTGGTTATTGAATTTACCCAGCTAGGCACATCGGCCCATGTGAGTCTATGTGTGCCTAATCCGGTCGGAATACCTAGACCAGCCTTGGCAGGGATGGGCAGATGGACAGGCAAGGGTCGGCACACTGGTCTGTCTATCAGGATCCAGCAGACCTGTGCCTATGGGGGGGTCTGAATGCAGTGAGTCGAGAACGGGGACTCAATTGATACTTCCACCCGCGACGAATACGAACATTGGCTATTTGTTGGAACTGGCAGTGGTCCCAGGCCCAGACTCCCCGAGCTGAGACAGAATATCTTATACAACAACTGGAAACCTCTTGCGACTATTGATCATGAGTCTCGGGGCTGCGGCCCTGCGCTGCGATGCGATGCGATACGAAAGACAGAATAACCAAACCGCGCGGGGAAACTGAGAGCGGCGTAGTCGAGGTTTTGGATGGAGAAAGTGATGTGTGGTTCTCTGTGAGCATCCAGTTTCAAAAAGCCGAGGCACGAGGTTGTATTGTTGAAGGTCTGTCCAGGAGCGACTAGCACCAAGTACTTACTGATCATGATGGTCGGTTTGAAACGACTGGACTTATTAGTAAGTTATTCCCTAGTCAGACCATTGTGTAAATGTACTGGGGAGGTGGAAAAAAACCACGTGTTTAATACCTTGGGCAAACGTCTGCCAACCCACAGGCTCGCAAATATCCCTGGTGCATGAATTTCACGTTACCGTTACGGCACAACTTGAGGCCGTAAATCAGCGCCGTCTGTTATAGTATTTTACTCACGGCGATTACAGACTACTACAGAGCCTTGGCAGAGCTGTTCTTAAATAAAGGGAGGGATACCCAGACGCGGGAGAAACTGCCATGGAGAACATGTCACCTTTGGCACTTACAATGTTGCATGATGACAACTTGATGTCGTCCTTCCGACAGCCTTCCGTGTAGTCTTGACTCTTTTGCGCTTTGCCTTTAGCACTGGTTGGGGCGGGAAATAGGTCTGTGGAATTTACTTTGGCGAATTGACCCGGTAAATTTACCTGCTAATTAGCCCAAAAATTTCAGAGGCAAATAGGCTTTAAAATCCTAATTG
>JARJLF010002904.1:0-26458 GCA_029378395.1 Mycena leptocephala
CATCACCTTCTTCACTGTCATCCTGGTTCCTGCCATTCTTCGCAATAGAGCCAACAAACAGGTCCTCCTTGTAGATGTCGTCGAAATTAGAATCTGAATAAGCCTTACGCGGCCATCCAGGTTTCGCGCTCCTCGTCGTCCCAGACGGCGAGCCAAACCGAACAGGGCAGCCGCGTTGACTGCGTTGTGTCTTTCGAATTCTTCGTTCGCATGCTTGGTCTCGTGGGCGAGGAAATTCATGAACACGCTTTGTAGGGAGTAGGAATTTCCCAAAGTTTGGAAAAACCTTCCTTCCCGTAGAACGCAATCATGGAACGAATGAGAAGGCTCAGGTGGTGCGAGGACTCGCGGAGACGTTGATTGGCGGAGTCGGCAAGATGCTGGACCTCGGCCGCAGTGAAGAGAGTCACGGTTGACGGCTTCAATAGCTTGCGCGATACCTAAGGATATAAAATTAACAAAAGCTTTTGTTGAAAGATTAGAAAAGACGGAGAAAAACTCACGACTATTAGAGAAAGTGGAAAGTTCGGCCACGGACTGGATTCTCTATGGATCTCGTTGGTTGTGAGCGAGTGAGAACAAAGAGGGTGTTGACAAGAAAGGCATTTGGAGCCAGTCTTGTCGGGAACACACTCCTTGTTGAACGAAATGCAGGAAAGCAGGACATTTGGACCTGGAGAGCTTAGTATTGTAAATAGGACGAAAGAAAGACTCTAAATACCATGGAGCTGCCGGCTTTAACGGCTTCGGCGAGAGCTTCGTGATTTAGGTCGGGAGGACGGCGTGCAGACTTGTTAGTCCGTTATGGGCCGCTTCGCTGCGACCGGCGTGCTGGTGCTGGGAACCCAGGCTCGTGAACGACTCTTCCGATTCTTGCGGCTTGCGTCTGCGCTGTTTGGACGAACGAGGGCGAGCACGAGAGTCGGATTTCTTGTCCTGGAGGAGCCACGGAGTTGACTGAGAATCCTTACGGTACGGAGACGTTTCGAAGGAGGCCGTCAGCGACAGGCTCCTGGGCCTCGAGTTGGGTGGGTTCGTCAATTTCGGACTCGTCTTCCGTTGAGGCGTAGGTTTATTCGATGGCCAGCTGGGATAGAGTTGGCTGGACGAAGGAGACGAAGGTGACGATGCGGAGGCGGGTTTCGAGGTGCTTATAGGGGCGATCACTACTCAGGGATTTGTCCCGAACGGTTTGCGATCGCCTTCCCCTGAGAGCGAGTGATCTGTGTGAAAATTATCAAATAGAACACTATAAGCTTATATAAGGCACTTGAAATACTTACGGGTCGGAACTCGTGTCCTTGGATATGTCGGCTACCGACGCTGGGTCCTTTGGGAGGCTTAGGATCGTCCGCTTGCGTTTCTTGGAAGGTGTTGGCGGAGGGGTTACCGCTTTACTTTACCCTTGCCAACCTTGATATTGGAGAAGGCACGACCTGGGAAATGATCAATTATGACACGAATATTATTTGAAAAAATCTACTGGTTCATCGTTATCAGTCTCAGGTACATAGGAAGGAGAACGAGGGAGGGTCGACATCCATGTCTTGTGGAAAATCAACCTCGTCGCCGGGTGGCTCAGAGTTGATAACGGGACCGGCCTCGGGAGACGGTGGCCTGTAGGGAGGAGCGGGTGTGACTACGAAGCCAACGGGGAATCCGTTTCTTGGAAAGAATTCCTGGAAAGATGAATTGGGTGAGTTGGGATAGAAGTAAAACATAAGCTTTTGCTAAACTCACCCGAAGACTGAAAAACGAACCCCTTTGTCCCAGGCATCTGTTAAATTGTGGCGTGGGAAACGCTCCATGGCCAGGCAAATGGTCCTGAACAGCTTGACAAGGATCATGAGATACGGCGAGGGTGTCTCCTCTACAAAATGAAGCTAAAAACACAGAGTTAGCTGAGTATCGCAGAATATTTCGAACGACGAACCAAGAATTCCATTCCTTCTCGGAATTTGTCCATGTGCTCAGCAGCATTGGTCTCGTTGATCATTAGTGGTGGCGGAGGTACTTGAACATGAAATCGAAGCCGGACCGGAAAGAGGGTTAAGGCCGTGATTTCGTAGTCGGTATATGTAAAGGTTTCCAGGATGGAATTACGGGGCAAGCCATGGCCCGTCGGAAGCTCGAAGTTAATGGGAACCCATTCGTTCTGCTCAGAAGGAGCGGGTTAAAGCGAATCCCTGAAAAATGATTAAATCACGTACTATATGATGTTCTTGGGACGAAGCCATTCAACAATACTACGGGCGGCCTCGTTGTTAATTTTTGGGCCAAAGAGACTACTGCAGCAAGGAAGTTGTCCAGGAGGTCGGACCCTGGGATTCTGAATGCGTTCTCAGAGTGTATTTTCTTGGGGGAAAATAAGAAAACATAAGCTTATGGACCAAAAAAGACATTGCGCAGGGCCCTTGATAATTTGGCTAGTACACAGGATTTGCAGCGTGGAATGATTGCCGCGCCAGACAAAGGGACTAGACTGGTAATGGCCGGGTGATCGAGATAACGAAAGGAGAACATCTCCTCATCGGTCATCTCGAACGGGACCAATTCTTCCAAGTTAGCAGTGAGAGTCGGAGCACCTCTGGGAAGGATGAAGGATTCTGGTGGGAGGTCGTCCAGTAGGGTTGTTGCAACTCAGCCTCAGGCAGGAGATGTTGACCGGGGACGTTGGTGTTGGAGAGCGCGAAGCAGGCCTTTCAGGAGGCAAGGATGCAGAGCGAGGGCGCTGTGCATCCTTAGAACGAGTATTCTTAGCCGGAGGGGTGATTTGCGAGCGCTGGCCATGGTGGCAAACGGGACTGTGAAAATTTTCACAAGTCACGCGACTTTCCCAGGATTGGAACTCAGCGATCGGAGTTTGATGGGAAAGATCTCTAGGGCTATAAGCCTTTGTTGGAACCCTGTCGAAATAAATTCCAAAGGAATTGTGCACAAATTAGGGAGGCTTATGCCTTTGTTCGAAAATTCTGCAATCCACAAAGCTTATATAAGCAGTGACAAATGCAGCAACGGACAAGATCGGGCGAGTTGTTGGAGCGTTCCATGAATAAATGGTTCCCCTGCAGTTAGAATGGAGTTCTTATGAAGCAGTTGAACCGTGGGAAAACGTTTTATGTTGTGGCGTCGAAGGCAGATGATAGGATGACAAGATCAGCTTATCTCCGGATGAGACGGGCCGGCGCGGATAACCGAAGCTGTTGCGTTCCTTAAACAAAAATAAAAAGAAAATACAACCCGTCTACAAAGAAAAGAGTCTGTTGACCGGGGACGGTCAAGATTTCGAGTGGGGGAGATGATGAGCCGCGGATACGGCCAGGCGTGGAAATACAGTTTATTTTCCAATTTAAGACTATAATATATTCTATAGCCGCCTATATATTCCATCTCTAGCAAGGGTTAATGCAGAGGTCCGGGCAGTTAACTAGGAGACAGTAGCGTGTGGTACAAGCTCAGGTTCTGTTATATTCTGACAGTGTTACGCACTAGAGGATATTCGCAACATAAGCTTATACTTAAACTCGATCTTCTTACCGGTCCACACGGCCTGGGAAGACGGGGCGTTCCCTCTAATCAAGGGCATATTAAAATCCATCTAAAGACGTGGTTGCAGGACGTGAACGAGCGATGGGGACATCTGTGCTACACAACGGGAGCAGGAAATCACAGGATCAATTGTTGACAGGAATGTCCGTACCAACAAAGACGGCAGTATGAAGCCGGCGGCAGGGAGAGTCGTATAATGACAAAGTACTCATTATATAAAGAGGGACGTTTACCGACGGCTTAACAGCATTAGGCTTAACCGAGGATGTGGCAGTGCACGGATCACTGAGGATACACGCCGCTTGGACCACGTCAGTTCAATGGACCAAGGAGTCCGAATTGACTCAGGAAATAGTGGACGTATTGGTAGAACAATGGGACCACAGTTGTGGGTCCATGATTAATAAGACGGCTGGGAGTGCCGGATGGTCACGAATCCTGCCGGGCTCCACAATATTATGAATCTTTAGAATTTTACTTTTATATTATCTCGATTCAGTCCAGTTTGTATATTAAATAATGTAGACATACATGTTCCTTCTACTTTAGGATAGGTGTACTGTTGTTCCGGTTTTACATTGTCTGTCTAAATGGGGTAGCTAGGAGTAGTATAAATTAGCAGCGAGATATACAGTTAAGCCAGTGGATCGTACCCTTCTTGTTAGACGCATGGCTAGACAGCACGTGGACGTTAGAAGAAGCTTGCAATCCGTTCGGAATACACCGGGTATCATAGATATCTTTGTATCTCTAAGTTTGAGAACCAAGTTATATTGTTGGCTATAAGCTTTTGTGTGATTGTACGGAAATTGCGTGTGAAACGACATCAAGCGTGTTTTACGGAAGCCTACGGACAAAGATTGTAACTGTGTCGCTAAGACAAGTTGTTTTGAACGTTAGAACAAGGAGCAATTGAAATCTAGTTCATTAAGAACCTTCGGTGTAAACCACCAACAAATTGTGAGAAAACCAACTCTTTCCGAGACTATTGGATTCGCAGAAGCGACTAGTGGGATTTGTAGAGCATCTGGGACATAAGCTTTAAAAGCCAACCTCATAAATATATCTGTTATTGCAGCAACCTAATACTTGGTTGGAACCCCGAACTTGCGCGTTGGAATCAGTGACTAGAATTGTGTGTTTAGACTGGAGATTAATTGGATATGTCCAGCTGATTTATAGTAAAAATCTCATACCTGGCCGCGTCGAAACCCAGCGTATCACCAGCAAGCCCGGTGGTCGGAATTCCTTCACGCTTTCAATTTTATCCTTCGTTTCCGGCCAGGCCAGCTTGGCGGAAAGCCCGATGCTCTCACTAGACGGTGGGACGTCTACCCAAAAGAGGGGGATAGTGGCTACGCCAGTGCAAATCCGCATAATTTCCAACCAGTATTCACTCAGGATCAACTGGGTGCGTCTCTTCGTGCCTCTTACTTCCATGAACCGGCACTCCGAGCGGCGCACATAATGGATGTTAATCAATTACATGCGGACATCCAAGCGGCTCTTCCTACGGACTCGATTGCTTCACGTTGTCTTAACAATACCTCGGACCCCTGGTGGGTAACCCGAGATGGCCTTCTCTATCAAGATGGACACATTTACGTTCCCGATTCTGCGGAACTCCGACTCAGGTTCTACTCGACAAGCATGATCATCAGATCTCAGGACACTGGGGCCAGAACAAGACTCTCGCCCTAGTCTGTCAGGAGTACGTATGGCCGGGCCTCCGGGCCTTCGTCAAAGGTTATGTACGAGCTTGCATTCTTTGCAAATGCGGCAAATACACTCACCATCGACCTTACAGACTCCTACGGCAACTTCCTGTCCTGGAGCGTCCGTGGGACTCTATATCCATGGATTTCATTGAGCAACTACTGCTCTCTGATGGTTATACCAGCATCCTTGTCATTGTCGACCGTCTCTCTAAAATGGGACTCTTCATTCCCTGCCACGGAAAACTCACGGTGTCCGAGTTGGCTCACTTATTCGTCCTTCATGTCTTCTCCAAGCACGGAGTCCCCAATCATGTCACTTGCGACCGGGCTCCGAGTTTGTTAATCATTTCTTCCGTTCCCTGGGCGAAGCGCTTGGAATGCGTCTTCACTTCACTGCTGGCTACCATCCATCAGCCGACGGACAGACCGAGCACGTCAACCAGATTTTGGAACAATACATCCGGATGTACTGCAACTATCAGCAGGACAACTGGGCTCCACTTCTTCCCCTTGGCGAGTTCGCATACAATAACACCCCGCATGATACTACCGGAGTGTCCCCATTCTTTGCCAGCAAGGGCTATCATCCCTCAGTCACAGTACACCCCGAGCGCGATACCACGTCCGCCCGGGCCCGTGATTTTGTCACTGACTTGGATTCTTTACATCAAGAGCTCCACAACCAGATGAGCGCTGCACAAAAGTGCTATCAGGGTCCTGCAGATAAACGGAGGACTCCAGATCCAAAGATTTCTATCGGTGATGAAGTCTATATTAACACTGCTGGCTTTCGGACAGCCCGACCAGCCAAGAAGTTCTCAGAAATCTTCTATGGACCCTACGAAGTTATCGCCCAGCCCGGACCGGCTTCTTTTACCGTCAAACTACCCCGAGACATCCGCCAAATCCACCCAGTGTTCCATATCTCCCAACTCGAACCCGGACACCCCGACACTATACCCGGACGTGTTCGGCCTCGGCCTCCTCCTATTGAAGTTGAAGGTGAACTTGAGTACGAAATCACAGAGATACTGGATAGCAAGTTCGACTGTTGTCGGAAGCCTCTGCTTATGTACCTCATTCGTTGGGATGGTTATACCGGCTCGCCCGAGGAAACAGATTGGTTGAAAGCCAGTGAGTTGGATAACGCATCCGAACTCGTTGAAGAATACCACACCAAATACCCGGACCGTCCAGGTCCTCATGAACATCAGAACTCCACTTCTCGTCGAGCGTCTCACAGGTTTTTACGCAATGAAGGTCTTCTGAGCGTTTTTTCCTTTAAAAAACTTTCTTGTTTTCTTTTACTTATTATTATGTCTTACAAGCATCAAAAAACATTATTGCGGAAAAATATATACTACAAAGTTCAAGTCATCGCGGGGCCGTCTGGCCCCGTACCCTCGCCCTCCTTGTCTCCACCCTCGCCCTCTTTTTCCTTCTCCTTACCGCCTGATCCACCTTCATCCTTGTCCGCCGTCTTTTTCTTCTTCCACCTTGTGGGCAACGGCATGTACTCCAGCGGCCCCGCTGGCATGGTAGCCATGAAGTCCAGGCTGCTCTGCCGGACGAAGTTCTCCATAATCTGCGCCATGTGTTGGAGGGCTCCGGCGGACACCTGGGACGCGAGGACTTGCTGGCCGAGGAGCTTCTCGATGTTATCGAAGCTCTTCTCGACATACCCATCGTGGGACTCCCTCTCCTTCCTCTCCCATTCCCACTGTGCCCTCTGTTCCACCAGGAACTCCTCGACGGAGTCCGAAAGCCCTTGGAAGGCTCCGGCGAGTGCCGACAACCCCGCAGTGGAGTCCCCATCAGACAGGCTGCACTTCGCCTTCGCCTCGGAGCACGGCTTGCATGCGCGGCTGCGACCTTGTGCCTGGGGGAAGCACGGAACTCCGGTTTTCTCGCACCTTTCGCACTAAAAACCAAGTTGAAGTCAGTACAAGCCGGAACCCCGCACTGCGACGTACCTTGGGTCGTATTCCCCAACCTTGGGTTTCTTCCTCTTCAGTGCCTCCGCCTCGTCCTCATCACTAACCACGGCCCCGTCCCGGTCCCGTTTCTTCCTTCCCTTCTCCTTCTCCGCCTTCTTCTTGGCTTTCTCGGCCTCCTTCTGCCTCTTCTCATCGGCCTCCCACTTCTTCTCCGCGGCCTCCTGAAGTCTCCGCACCTCCTCTAGGCGCCGCTTTTCGTCCGCCTCTTTCTTCGCCTTGCACAAGTTAATGCGAAGGTGCTGGTCGTCCGACGAGAGCTGCTCAGCGTCGTCTCCGCTCATCTTGACGAGGCGCTCGTGGAATTCCTCTGTGGACTCGTTCACACTGGGGACATGGTGCAATATAATGGGTCGATATATTTCAAGTATATTGTAAGTATATTTCATACATACTGAGAATATACCCACAATATACTGGGCCAGTATATACCCAGTATATTTCATATATCCCAAGTAAATCCTGAGTATATACAGGGCCTGTATATGCTCAGTATATGTTATATCCCGAGTCGAGGTCGGATGACCGGATGCCGGCCAGTCGTTCGGAAGTCGGTTACCGGAATAGATTACTGGACAATCACAAGATGACCGGTCGGCCTAGGGAAGACGCAAGCACCACAAGAGAGATGTATAGGGTGAGCGTTGCTATCTGGCCAATTGAGCGGAGAGGATGAGGGATAGACGTCTGGATGAAGTCCAGACGAGAGGACTCAAGGAGCCAAGCAAAGGATAGGAGGCTAAGCACGTTAATTATCAAACTGAAGAATACAGCATAGTACATAGGGCTTAAATACGTAGACATACGTGTCATTACTATAAGTAGTAATGTCAAAGCAAAGTCCAAATCAGGAGATAGAAGTTTGAGTCGGACAAACCGACATCTAAAACTGGAAGTTGGAATCGTATGGACATATGGATAAACGGGAAACACTCAGTAATCCTTCATTGCGTAAAAACCCGTTCCGAGCGGCAACCGGGTCGACCAGTTGCCGGAAGTCCGGAAAGACGGCTGAAGGAGAGAATACCGGCTGAGAGCCGGGTGTGTGTGCATGGATATAACAGTATCCCCCTCTTGGGTTCCTCGCCCCAAGGAACACCAAGATACCGGTCGAAGACCGGTTGCGTAATGCAGTGGAATTCTGCATGGTGGATGAAGGAAATGTGAAAAAAGAATATGGGTAAAATTTTGTCGCCTGAGTGTCGTGAAAAAGGACAGCCTGACGGGCCGCCGGCCCGGCGGCCCGAAGATCGATCGCTTATGCAATTGATCGATCATGCCGTAAGTGAAAATTTTCATCTTCTTTCTTGCCACCACCATCTCGCCTGACGACAAAATGGACGCCGCCCCAGCCAACCTCGGATCGAACACGAACAACGCCGGTGAAGGCAACGGTGGAGATGAGAGGCAGCCCAGCGAGGAAGGAGCCGGGGGAAGCAGAGGGAAGGACAAGGGCAAAGGAAAGATGATGGAGGCCCAGGAGGAGGACGAGGAGCGCGAACGCGAGGAGCGAGAGCGCAAGGCGCTTGAGCAGCGCCGTGAAGAGGTGATGAGCCAGGTAGAGGCTGCTTTGGCAGCCGAAACCGAAACGGTTCGGAACACTTTTCCGGATGCTGTAGGCTTTCTGCGCCAGCAGATCGACACCTATCCTCCAGCTGGTGAAGATCCGGCACCCAAGGCTTTTGCCGATTTCCAGGCGAAGAGACGCAAGGCCGAAAAACACAAGGCAGAAGGTGAAAGCTCGGATGTCGACCAGGAAGAAGGAACGAGTCGGAAGCATCGTCGGGTGCAAAGAAGGGTGGTCGACAACGAGATGGATGTGGACACGGACATGCCAGTTCGCAACCGGTCGAGCTCCTGGGTGTGACGCCTAGCTAATATACCGACGCAGCCTAGTGGCCAACTGTACCTTACTTAGTATTACTTGTACATATCGTTCAGTGGGACACGTGATTAGTCACGTGCTCCCTTACATAATCTTATCTTGCTTTACCTCAACTACCATGTCGTGAAGAGAGTGACTACGAGGGAACACCCCTACGCCCCCTGCGAGCCTGAGCATGCGTATCAAAGGCTCCCCAGCCCCGGGGCATCGGGGCTCCTAACGAGGACGACACGTTCCCTCGCCGAAGGGTCACAACGGCGGTGAGCGCCTTAGCAGGCCGCTCCCGCTCCCTTTCAAGCATCGTGCTAGTAGCGCGCAACGCAGCTTAAAGCACGATGCTCCTATGTCCTGGAGAAGCTCCGAGACGACCCGTATCACAATGGAGCCCACCGCGAGGGCTTCACCAGGACATAGGTCAAAACCCGGATTAATCACCAATAGCCGGCAACCAACATTCGCTAAATAATCCGATGCTGGTGAAGACACGGACACCCCTAGTCAGCGGCTATACAGCGCTCGACTGGAGCTGGGGGGCCGTGGGGAGACGTATGAAGATCTAGGGAATTACAGTCTGCGAGATCCAGGATTAGCGCGCTTAATGCGCAAGCTTACCTAGGAAATCTTGCACTACAGTAGAAATCCCTTCCTAGAATCCTAGACCTCAAACGTCCATCGAGGATCCGCAGGAGTTAACGCCATTGCGGCAGATCGCCATAGCGAGAGCGCATGCTTCTCCTGATGCGGAGGTCGGAGCGCGTGGGGCGCTGATGCGTTAGGATTTCACCTATAAAGAAGGTGAAATCTGAGACGGGAACCTCTAATACTGCTACCACGAATGCCTCCTAAAGGGCGAGAAGTAGTAGACCCGGACGCGCCGCCACCGATTATCGATCGCGCCACGTCTACGAGAGCGCAAACCAAGAATATAGCTCCTGCGGTGCTCGGCGCCCGAGCCTCTCCTGCGCCATCCTCTTCGTCTAAGGCGGAGACCAAACGACCTGCCTCTACCTCAAGAACGGGACCGAAGCGTCCCCTCTCTTCTTCCCGCACAAGTGCTCCCACGGCCTCTTCATCAAAACTGAGCACTCCTACAGCCGCGTCGTCCGCTCGGAGTATACACGCACCGTCCCCTACCGCGATTCCCTTTGGAACCAGCGCGCCACGACTCCCTTCTCACATGAAGCACCAAGGAGCTCGTGCTCCGAGGATGGAGGAAGTCGTAGACGAGGACGACGTACCGCGGGATAGCGCCACTGTCTTGGCTGCTACCGTTGGCCCCATCCTAGTACGAACGATACCGCAGAGCGCCGTAGAGGCGAACGCGAATCCTGTACCGCTGAGCGCCGTAGAGGCGAGCGCGGGTACTTCTCCGGCGGGTACTCCCCTTCCTGAGTCCTCCAGAACCACTCGTTCTGAGGAATTTGAGTCGGACTCACGGGGATCGGAAAGCGACACGCAGGAGAGTCTTTCTTCACGGGGTCCACGGAGTGTAGTAGAAAATGAGAGCGTAACCGTGGCGCTCCGCGCAAATTCGGCTGCGCAACTCAGAGAACCTGAGAGATTCTTTACTTCCTTTGGTCGCACGATCGACCTCTTCAAAGAACCCATCTTCGCAGCCGTTCAGCGCTATCATGGAGTATTCGACCTGTTATCACCATCCCAGGAAGATCCGCTTCTACCATACGGGTCGTTCAATGGCGAAATCCCTAACACCGATCCCGCGTCTTCACTCGCCCTCCGAGATGCTGTGATGCGCTATCATCACCCTGCTCTCAACTTCGAATGGTCCAACGTGTCGGATCTAGTCGAAAGAGTGATGCAACTAGACCCCGCCGCGGTTACTCTAGTTCTCACGGCGGACCCTAAGACGCAGGAGCGCTTTTATAGCTTGAACCTCGCTTGTCTATCGGTCGTCAGCCACACAGTAGTTGCTATTCGGCAAATACTGGAAGCTCTCACCATATTCCTGCAACGTGATCCCGCTACGAGTTTCTCTTTGGACCCGGGATACGGTTTCACATATATGCTCGAACTGTGTAAAAGCCAAAAGGAACTGCGGTTCGCCCTATCGACTCTACAACTCCGTATCTACCGCGCGGACGTCCATATACGCTCTTACTTACTAGGTATCCGGGAGACTCTCACGAACGAACAGTTCAGCGAACAAGTGAGCTCGGTCGACTCTACGATATCGGAAGTACGGCGCGACTTTGGCGGACAGCACCCCACAAAGGAACTTTACCGACTTCTACTACGTCGAGACTATGGGCAGCGCGCGTCTTTGATAGACGATGTTGCGCGCCAGCAGATGCTGAGAGTTCTAGGGGAAGTTCCGCGAGACCGGTACTACAAGTCTCGCTCGGCCATCCCCACCATGCGGGAGGAAGAACCTTCTTCAGTTAGCGCGGCACCCGCCGCCGCTCCTGAGACAGCTTCCTCCACCATCAACGGGGTTCGCTTCGCTCCTTCCACATCGCTATCGGCCGTGCGACGCTCAGTCATTAGTGCCCTACCGGGCGCCGGCGTAATCACCGACACGGAACACCCTCCAGCTCGAGATTCTTGGAGTGTTCCCTCCGGGATGTCTTGGAATGGGGGGCCATCGATGATACGGGGAAGTACAGCCTTGCCAGGTGTTCTTCCTATTGGAAGGAATACAGGAAACGGAGTGAACCCTCCATCACAAGGGATGACTTCGGCGCCCGTCAACTCGGGATGGACGAGCTATAACTATCAGTCGCTACAGACGCCTCTGGTTGCAACGGGAACTCAAACCGTCACGGGAAACGCCCCGCCAGATCCTCCAGACCCTGTGCCGCCGGGATGGGCGGGAAGACTTCCGTCAAGACGTCACGGCTCGAGTGGAAACGGAGGCGCGAACGGGGGTAACGGAGACCCTAATGGAGCTTTTCCTGGATGGCCAGGCGCAAGTGGAGGGAATGGAGGAAACGGAGGCGGCGGCGACGGTGGCGGTGGAGGAGACGGCGGTGCTGGAAGTGGAGGAGGAGGAAATGGAGGTGGCGCGCCTGGAGGATACGGCGGCCCACCGGCGGCTCTAGGATCGGATCCTATGAGCGCCGACCAGTGGCAGCTCAACCCGAAGCTTAACGTCTCCGTGGTGCCGTCCTGGGATGGGAAGGGAGAATCTGTGATCCCTTATGTTATAACCATGTCCTACTTAGCGGCGTTGAGCCCTAAGATGGCCTTGGGTATCGCCCAGATGGCGCCGTACAAATTCTCGGGGCGCGCGATGAAATGGTGGAATAACTTGTCGGCAGAGCGTCGCAGGAGATACAGTCGCAATTGGCCGCACTTACTCGACGCCATACGGCGTCACTTCCTCACTACTAAATGGCTTCTGGATCGTACCCAGGAGTTCGAGGAAATGCGATTCCGACAGAAGGGGATGGAAGACGAGGACCCTCTGGATTTCTTCCAGCGGCGAATTGAGTCTCACTCCTTCATCTTTGCGGATGTAGGAGACGGTCCACAGGCGGTGGCGCATATCCTTCGAACGCAGCCCGCTGAGTGGGCCAAAGACGTCAACGAGACCACGTGCCCGGATGTTGACGCTCTGCAGAACTATGCGGAACACAACCGTCCGAGCCTAATCGCCTCCTGGTTGCTCGCCAATCAGGTGGACTCTCTCCTGGCCGGTGGGTCTAGCAACAAGACTCACTCCTTCCATCGTCGTCGCCGAGCTCTCGCAGCGGACAGGAGCTCGGACACCGCCAGTGACAAGGAATCGGAGATGGGTGAAGAAGAGAAGGAGGAAGGAGCGAGGCAGGCGATGGCTGCTGATCAGCGCCGAGGAGCGGGAAGAAGTGTACCTAATCCCAAGCCGCCGTGGCCCAAGGGTAAAACGGTCAACGGGTACGAGTTCAAGCGCGATGACTCCGTGGTCAGTCCCCGTCCACCGAAGGGGGAGTGCTACATTTGCACGAGCCCCAAACATTACGCGCATGAATGCCCCCATCACGGACGCTGGACTGCGCTTCGAAGCGCTCATCTAATTTCTACGGACGTGGACGCTGGCGACGAAGCCCAAGACTTACGAGAGTACATAGCTATGATGGCTGAAATTAAAGCTGATTCCACTTATGATGTTACACCTGAGAGAGCTACCGGATGGCTAGGAGTGAACGATAGATTCACCGTTGACGCGCTAGGCCTTGAAGCCAAAGCTGCTCACATAGTAGAACGGGGATACCACCGCAACCGACGCCGTAGGGAAGCTTTTGATGGCCTGAAGCAGGCGAAGAGGGACAAGGGGAAAGCAATGAAATGTGATGATCCCGGAACTGTCCCTCGCCGCCAACTTCGCAAGGCCGTTCATGTAGCGGAACTAGCGTCCCAGACTACCTCAGAAGGAATCACTATTCACGAAGCTCACAAGCTAAGGCAGCTCCCCGATGGACTCGGGTCTTTGGGCGCCAGAGCTTTGCACGTTAAAGTGAAAGTGGGTTCGCTGGATAATGAGGAGATTCGAGGACGCCTAGACTCCGGGGCTGACATCATCCTCATGTCGGAGGAATTTTGGGCATCCATACCGGGTATACAGAAGCCGCGGGAGGGTATCCGCATGACACTCTACCATTTAACCGGACAGGCTAAAGTCTTGGGATACGTGAGGACTTGGCTCTACATGGTATCCAAGGATGGCGAGGTCATTCGCTTCGAGCTGGAAGCTTACGTGGTCCGGAACATGAAGGTCCCTCTTCTGTTGGGCGAAGACTTCCAATCCTCCTATGAGTTAGGAGTGAAGAGATGGGCTACGGGCCATTGCGAAGTTCAAGTCGGGGATTCAAGTCACATTATACCCGCCTCATCTGCTCATGCCGTCGACCTCGGGTTTAAGATACGGCGAGCAAGCATGGCTAAGACCATGAAGCGCCTACTACCCGGGGTATGGAGGAAGACCTACCAAAGGTCAAAGGCTAGACGGCGTCGAGAGGGTAAAACGGACTCCCCCCGGTATTGGCTGCGCAGGACGTTCTCATCGCAGCAGGTTCAGTCCACAATGTTCCTATCACAGGGCCGTTCGAAGGTCGGGAGGAATGGCTAGTAGAGAAAGTAGTGATCGCTACGGAAGACGAGAGCGTCATGGCAGCGCCGACTACCTTCATCAGGTCGGATGCGCCGATACTGCCCATAGCCAACCCTAGCACTCGCCCCTGGTACATACGCGCGGGCGACGTGGTAGGGAAATTACACGACCCTTCGACCTACGCGGACACCCCTAAGACCGAGGAGGAGAAAGAGAAGTACGCGGCGTCAGCAGAGGCGCTAGCGCGCGTTATTCAAGAAACGCTGCGCGCGCAAGACTCTGACGCATTGCCTTCGGAGCCCCTAGCAACCGACGATAAGCTCGAGGAAGACGAGAACTGGGGCCCTAAGACGACTGCGCTAGCCGGAGAATTCGAGGATGAGTCGGGAAATGAGGACGTTGCCACTCTGGTGAATCTCGGACCCGATATACCTGAGGATGTGCGATCCCGCCTAGACGACGTATTGCGCCGTAACTCGGCTGCATTCGGCGTAGGAGGACGGCTGGGACATGTCAAGGAGAAGGCTCCGATCCCTCTCAAGCCGAATGCGCAGCCGATATCTATGCCTATGTATTCGGCCTCTCCCGCCAAACGAGAGGTCATAGATAAACAGATGGACCTCTGGTTCGAGAGGGACGTGATCGAACCTTCTACCAGCCCTGGGGAGCTCCGTGCGTAGTGGTTTTCCGCAATGGGAAACCGCGGTTGGCAGTGGACTACCGGAAACTGAATGCGCAGACCGTGGCGGACGAGTTCCCCATTCCTCGACAATCTGAAATCATACAGGCCTTGTCGGGCTCGCAAGTACTTTCATCCTTCGATGCGTTAGCAGGATTCAACCAAGTAGAGATGGACGACGAGGCGAGGGAAAAGACGGCTTTCCGCTCGCACCGAGGCCTCTGGCAATTCAAGAGAATGCCTTTCGGGCTGCGCAATGGGCCGTCCATATTCCAGAGGATCATGCAAGGGGTGCTAGCGCCATACCTATGGCTATTCACCCTCGTCTATATAGACGACATCGTGGTTTTCTCGAAATCTTGGGAAGACCATCTCGTACACCTCGACAGGGTCCTGAGCGCTATCGCAGCTGCTGGGATTACCCTGGAACCGAAGAAATGCTTCATAGGTTACTCGTCCATTCTCCTATTGGGCCAGAAAGTCTCTAGGCTGGGACTCTCGACACACAAAGAGAAAGTCGCGGCTATACAGGAGTTAGCGCGCCCGACCTCAGTCAACGACCTTCAAAGTTCTTAGGAATGGTTAACTACTTCGCCTCGTACATCCCGTACTACGCCTTTATAGCGAAACCCCTATTCTCCCTTCTGGGTAAGGGTGTGCGCTGGGAGTGGCGCGCCGAGCACGAAATAGCGTTCCTTCAAGCCAAGGACGCCCTCTCTGAGGCGCCTATACTGGGGCATCCCATACAGGGCACCCCATACCGCTTATACACGGATGCATCCGACTATGCGCTGGGCTCGAGCCTGCAACAAGTGCAACCAATTCAAGTCAGCGACCTCAAAGGCACGGCCATTTACGAGCGCCTTAAGGCCGCCTGGGACGATGGACTCCCAGTCCCGCGTCTTTTCATCAATCTAGCGAAGGAAGTTAAGGAAGTAGGAAGTGAGGACGCATGGGGGGCGACTCTCGACGATACTACGGTCCACGTGGAACGTGTGATTGCGTATTGGAGTCGAAGTCTGAAATCTGCGGAGCGGAACTACAGCGCGACGGAGCGCGAAGCATTGGGGGCTAAGGAAGCGCTGGTGCGCTTCCAACCCTTCATCGAAGGGGAGGAGGTTATCCTAGTGACGGATCACGCCACGCTGCAATGGGCGCGTGTCTACGAGAACGCGAACAGGCGGTTAGCGGCGTGGGGGGCAGTGTTCGCCGCGTACCCAGGTCTCAAGATAGTCCATCGACCTGGGCGAATCCATTCCAATGTGGATCCGCTTTCGAGGCTACCACGAGCACCCCCTCACGACTCGCCGATTAGGGACGACCTCACGACCATCGTGCCCGATCTGGATCGGCAGGAAGAAGCACAGCGACACGAGAACAGGGAGAACTTCGCGCCCGCCAAGAAGGCTGCATTCACCGTTTTGTGGTGGGAAGAAGTAGTGGACAAATACGCCTACCCGATTCAGACTCGGAGGCAGAAGGCGAAGGAGGAGGAAGAGGCTCAACTTCTAGGCGCGCCCCGGTCGGCTAGCGCGGAGGAAGAGCCAGTCGATGAGCGCGAGGAGGTCGCAGCTCTCGACGACGAGTTGCCTTTCCCGTCCAGTGATCCTTGGACATACCCCGCTGGAGTTAAACCCGGCAAGGGGGAGGACTGGAACGCGAAGGCGCACCTTTTGATCTCAGTATCCCCAGAGATCATCCAACGATTCAAGAAGGGTTATGAAAATGACGCCTACTTTAAGAATCGATATGTAGAGGAAGCCCCTAGCCCAGATAAAGTCTTGACCCCTTCTCGGTTCCAGAAGGGACGAGATGGCCTCCTCTACTTCGTGGACGCGGACTGGAATCATCGCCTCTGCGTCCCCCGTAGCGAAATCAATTTTGTGCTTAAATGGATCCACGACTCCCCGCATGAGAGCGCCCACGCTGGACCGGATAAATTGGAGACGCGCATGCGCGAACTCTTCTTCTGGACCACTCTCCATCGGGACGTCGAGGATTTCAGGAAATCTTGCGATGTATGTCAAAAGATCAAGTCCGACCATAGGCGCAAGATGGGCGGGCTGCGCCCTGCGCATATTCCCGCGCGTCCTTTCGCTACCGTTTCAATGGACTTGATAACGGGTCTGCCTCCTTCTGGAAAGGAGAAGTTTACTGCTATCCTAGTGATAGTAGATAAACTAACTAGGTTTGGGATCATGATCCCGACCCATACCGAGCTCTCGCAGGAAGGGTTCGCCAAGTTCTTTGTCGACCGAGTCGTCAACGTATACGGGATGCCGGAGCGCATTATCTCCGATCGAGACAAGAGATGGGCCACCGCGTTCTGGCGCTCAGTGGTAGCTCAGTACGGTAGCGTCATGGCGCTGTCGTCGGCTCATCACCCTCAAACGGATGGGCAGACGGAAATTCTTAATGCAATGATCGAGCAGATGTTGCGCGCATATGTCGCTGCAGATCGCTCCTCATGGGCGCAGTGGCTGGGGGAAATTAACTTCGCTTATAATTCTAACGTCCACGCGTCTACTGGCTACACGCCCAATTTCTTGCTGCTCGGTTACCACCCTCGTGGAGCCGCGGGGCTACTGAATCCATCGGGCGACCCGGTCGCAAGACCCTTCCTCCCCAGTCAGAAAGGAGAGAACTTTATCGAAGCCGTTGAGCGGCATCGCAAGGCTGCGCGAGACGCCGTCGTGCTGGCACAAGAAAGACAGGCGCGCGCCTACAATAAAGGCCGGCGCCCTGTCGAGAAGATAGAGGAAGGGGATTACGTGCTGGTCAACCCCCATACTCTGGAGCTAGTGGACGTCAAGGGTACTGGTAAAAAGCTGGTGCAGCGCACCATCGGCCTTTCGAAGTCCTAGAGAAGGTGAATCCTGTCGTATATCGCCTACGCTTGCCCGACACGTACCCCATGCATCCCGTATTCAATCTCGAACATCTTCACAAGTACCATACCTCCGACCCGGCGTTCGGAGAACGTACCACCCTCCCGGAGACGCGAGATTACCTCAAGGCCTCTGAAGAGTACGTGGTAGAGGCGATCATCGGCCATATGATCAAGCCTCGCAAGAATGGCAATCAACGGATGTTTCGAGTGAGATGGGAAGGTTTTGGACCTGCAGACGATACCTGGGTATCGGAGTTGGACTTGCGCAACGCGCCGGCTCTGAAACGCGAATACCTACGTCTGCACCGTCTGACTTAATGGGGACGTTCCATCTCGGAATTTCGGCCGTCGGTATCCAAACCGCCTGAGGCGGTGCCGTGAGAAACTGACAAGATGACAGCTTACTTAATCATTTTCCTCCTTTCTTCCATTCACCACGTCGAGCTCGCACTAATCAGTGGCGTCTCGACTTTGATAACCTAATAAGAGTCGAGCGTGTACCCCCATTCGCAAGCTCCTCGTCTGCTAAGAGTTGAGCGCGTACCGACATTCGCAAGCTCCTTGGATCTTTTCTTCATGCCTTCCTCTGACCTCGCCAAAGACTCGTCTGGACGAAGCAAGGCACTATACGGCCATCAACGTCTGGCTTGCACTGCAGGATACTTCGATGTCCCTAATATACGGACAGAGATGACCTTCGAGTTGCGCCACCTCCCTTGCATTACCTCTCGCGTCGTCAAGATCGACGGGCGCACCTTCGAGTTATGGTCGCCGAACTCCGTCCAAAAGGCGTTCCTCCCCGGGGAACGGCGAGCGGATTTCCTGCCCAAACTCCCTACGGTCCTGACTGAACGACGATACGATGGTCACGTTGGCAGACACGACTGTCTGCATTTTCCTCAATACCTACACTCGGACGTTGCGCATTGGCCGTTCATGCGCCGTGCGATGGAAGTAAAGAAGGATGATCTCGCAGCGGCTGCATTCGTGCCTCTCATGGACCACTGGGTCTGTGATGATAACGATTTGCGCCGGGGAAGCTTCGAGGGAGGCTTCATCGATCGCCTCCGAGCCCTTCTCTGGGCCTCAACCGACGCATGGATAAGTTGCGCCCGAAGCTTAGCCCCGAATCCAAGACGTGGGAGTCGCGTCCGCAACAGGCCAACGAAGTGGCTATCACACGCCTCCTGGGGATACGACGTTGGGAAGAAGCTGTGGATCTTGGGGTGGCTCTGCAACGTGGCTTGCGTGAAAAGGAGGGATGGACAGCGTACTTAGAAGCTCGGCTGGGACAGAGGAAGATGGATTTGAGCGCTCTACGAGCTGCCTCCATACCTCCAGCGCAAGAGCATTTCATAGGATGCTGGGTCAATGGAGCCTCCGAAGAAACGGTGCTGCGCCATCTCTTCGCTGGAATCCCATGCTTCATAGCGCACGAATATGCCTCGGAAGTGGTGACTCGAGATATGCTCGACTCGAAAACCCTCGTCTATCACGATCTAGTGGACGGAACCGACGTGGTCGACCTTCTACACGACGGGGCTTACCAGCGCCTTGCCAGAGCGGACGGTCTACGTCTGAACTCTATTACTATGGGGGATGACGGACGAGGACTACGGCGGCTGGTGAATGCGAAGCTAGAGGTCTTGTCGTCCTCTCTCTACCTCGAAGAGCGGGCTGAAGCCGCCGCTGCCGCGTTTGCGCTTTCAGAAGCTGCATCGCCCGCCAGTGCCGCAAGGAGTGCGCCCGTCGAGGCTGCACCCTCGTCCCAGACGGCGGTTTCAGATGCCCCGAAGCCGCTGAGGATTCCATCCGCTCCTAACGCCAAGAAAGATCGGCTAGCTCATCGTGAGTTGGTATATCGCACGATTGACGCGGCGCGAGTACCATGGGTGGTTCCTCCTCCGATTCAGTCGGTACCCAGGAATGCTAAGAAATGGAGCAAATGGGAACTCGACAGTTTCCAAGGTGCTCCAGCTTGGATCCATCGTGGACGCAAGAACAACGTTGGAGCTGACAACGTTTGGCACGATCGAGAAAGAAAGCGACATCTGCTCTTCGGTAGCTTCTCAGTGCCGCACGGTGTCGTGGAGGAGTTACGATTCGGTGCTCCCGTTCCGCGGTTCCCTTTCCTGGTCATGGAAGGAGAACGTGCAGTACCCCACGAGCCCTCCTTCTGGATGTACAAAAGCCAAGAACCCTTACGTCTGGATGAAGGAGTAACGGCGAGGCCGCCTCACCCGCACGGATTACCTTTATTATCCAACGTCAAGAACGACGGAGAAGCTGAGCCGCCGCGGAGGGAGAAAGGGAAGGGGAAAGAGAGGAGGGTGTACGAGGACGACGACGATGAGGAAGACTTCGGCGAGCACGGGATGGAAGTAGACGAACCCGACCCTAGAGACGCTCCTTCAAACGTCGTAGTCGTGGATCGACTCGATGAGAGTATCGATGCCCTGATGTTCCGAGCTCTGGCCGCCGATGCGCTCTACAGCTGCAAGGCGTGGCCTTTGTTCATCTTAAGGGGACAGGGTCGGATGTGGCTGCGCTTCGGCACCACGACGGAGGGACGACTGGCCTTTGGAGCACTGGGTCGCATCGCCGACGGGATACACCTGTCATACAGCCAGATGCAATGGTCGACGAGGTAGCGCTCTACACGCGGGATGTCTGGCTCCCGGAATCAACGGCGGGCACCGACTTCGCTAGGACGCGGGACATCTCCCCGACGCTGACGCCGACTCCGGTGACAACGGCAGTCCCGCCTACGGAGCCGCCTCCTGCGGCTCCAGCCGCGAGCGTCCCCGAAGTGCTAGACCAGGAAATGGACGATGTCCAAACTACCTGGCCTGGGCCGGATGTATGGAACGAGGAAATGCCGCAAGTAGCCACGGCGTTTCCTCTAGTGGAAGTCGCAGACGTAGCCGAAGGACTCATCGAGTCGGCGCCGCCGTCCGTGGAGACAGCACCGACTGCTGTTTCCACTCCTACTCCCACTACTGCTCCTGCTCCTGCTCCTGCTGCTTCTCCTCCGCCGGACCCAGAGCGTCATCCGCCCGTGGCACCTCGAGCCATGAGGGGCCTCCTGAAGACGGGACGTGTACCACTGGCGGACCGATTCTCCGATCCGCCGCCTCAACCACAACTGCGTCGTCTGTCTGGAGCGGTGGTCCCCTGGAAGAACGACTCTCGGCGCCTCGTCTGCCGCTCGCACAACGCCTATTGAATCGGGCGCCGGCTAGCGCTTCCCTAGTCGACCGTATGGGCTCTAAGAATGCCGATGCCGGCCCGTCCAATCTCAGTCTCCAAAAGCGATACCCTCCAGCCGTCCCATCGTCCCCGAGGTGCATTGAAGATGACGTAGAATCGGGTGGACCGAAGCGCAAGAAGAAAGTGAGGCGAGGGACGAGAGCCGGGCGCATGGTAAAGGAGATGGCGCGCATACGGGCTGAGAGTAGCGCCAGAGCTTCGCAGAGCGAAGCTGAGGCTAGCTCCTCAGCGCCGGAGATTCAGGCGACGCCATCCTTGGCTAACTCATCGGCGCCGGAGATTCCCGCGGCGCCATCCTTGCTTACGGCGGACGAGATCGAAGCGGAAGTGGAGGACGGAGAGCTGGTAGCACCCGTCGATGAGGATGAGGAGATGCTGGAAGCGCGATGGTCGTACGACGACGATGAGGATCGTCCTGTGGCGGGCCCATGACAAGATTTTCTTTTTCTCTATTTCTAATTCAAGCGTACATGGCCGCTTCCCGCGTGGGGGGCACTGTGACGCCTAGCTAATATACCGACGCGGCCTAGTGGCCAACTGTACCTTACTTAGTATTACTTGTACATATCGTTCAGTGGGACACGTGATTAGTCACGTGCTCCCTTACATAATCTTATCTTGCTTTACCTCAACTACCATGTCGTGAAGAGAGTGACTACGAGGGAACACCCCTACGCCCCCCTGCGAGCCTGAGCATGCGTATCAAAGGCTCCCCAGCCCCGGGGCATCGGGGCTCCTAACAAGGACGACACGTTCCCTCGCCGAAGGGTCACAACGGCGGTGAGCGCCTTAGCAGGCCGCTCCCGCTCCCTTTCAAGCATCGTGCTAGTAGCGCGCAACGCAGCTTAAGCACGATGCTCCTATGTCCTGGAGAAGCTCCGAGACGACCCGTATCACACTGGGTGTCGGTCCCTGCGGGGAATTTCTCCAACGCGGGTTGGCCCGACGAATACTGGATTAGGAGCTCGCCTCTGTCCGAGGTCGAAGGAGTAGCCGGTCCATCCGGTCTGTCGACCGAGGAGAAGGAGAAGACCCCCAGAGAGATGGAGATCGAGGATGTGGCCGGTGTGATGATGACTGCGCCTCTCCTAGGTGCCGATAGGTGGTGGTGGTAAGGGCAAGTAGAGAGTGCTCGTCCTTGGGGGAGATAATGGTGTCGCTGCACGAGACTGTGGTAGCAGTAAAATGTGTGTGGTTTATTTAGAGGATTTTGATACGCCCCAGTGAATATCTGGTCGTACGGTTCGCTATTCTAATGTACGGAGGAGAATCCGCCCAAAGTCTAGCCTTCCCTGAATTTTGTAACACGTCCCGTTCTACAATCCTGTCGAGGAGCGGACGACTGTTTAGATGCGATGCGGTTTCCGTTGTTATAAATGCTATGGGGCCATTCTCGGTTCTTTTGTATACAGCTACCCTTGGTCCTCCGACCTCTTCTGGGTGCTTCGTGCGCTGGGAGGCCCTAAACTTGTTTTCAACAACTCCGCTCCTGTCTGCCTTTCCGTTCTTTCCAAGTCCGTTCCCTACTAAACTCTCTACAAATTGTCTTCTTCTTTCCATTCGCGAGCTCTAGCGAGCGGAGTCAGCTTCTTGAGAGCTGCGATGAAGGTCAATACCCGTTCCGTTCGATGCGAGCGGTCGGGGAGTTATACAACTCGAGCGGTGACTGGCGTGGTGCTCGAGATCGCTGTTATGAAGAGCGGTCCGTACAGCAGCGGACAATCCAAGGGCGGCGGTTCGATGTTCTGCCAGGCGCAGCCCTGGAGACTTTGTTTTCGTAGTCGGCGTACCCTGGTGAGCGGTACTTGCGTATCACTTAAGATGCGCTGGTAGTTTTAGATAGAAAATTAGATGTCTTTATTCGTAGCAGTGTCTCGTATTTATAGGAAATCGACCCTCTAGCACTGCCTTCTACACGTTCCTCTCGTCCTTCTCTGACTCATCGCATTCTGTTCCCTAAATTGGGAGCACCACATGCTCCTTTGGCTGGTTCCGTCCGTCTTTGTGACTCGAAAGAGGATCCCGCTCCGTTCCTGAGCTGCGCGTGGGGAACCCGCTCGACGAACGCATGGCGCTCCAGTTTCCGCTCTCAATTCTTCATTCCTGGAAGCTGTGCACGAATTCTCCGCTCGCCGAACACGTGCTCCTTCAGTCGGGAAGGAATTCCGCTCTCAGCTCCTTGTTCCTGGACGCTGTGTGTGAGATTTCCGCTCTTTGGACACATGCTCCTTGTGTCGGGAACGGTTTCCACTCCTAGTTCCACATTCCAGGACCTATGCACGAGTTTTCCGTTCCTTAGACCTCGTCTTGGTTTGCCGGTTCTTCCCTGATCTTGTTCTCCTTATTCGTTTTGTTGGTACTCTCCCCGACTTGAACGAGTTATCCCTTCTTGAAGGCCGCTCCACGAGCTTCATGACCATATCCTACTCGATTTTATTTCGTTCGGTGCCTGGCTCGGCTTCGCCGGCGAGGTGGAGCCGAGCGGGCGAAGCCGAGCAAGGCGAAGCTGAGCCAGGCGAGGCGGAGGTGAGGCGAGGCGGAGGTGAAGCGAGGCGGAGGTGAAGTGCGAGGCGGAGGTGAAGCGCGAGTGGGAAAACCAAGGGGGCCGTAGAGCAAAGTCGGGCGCGCAGCGGGAAAACACAGGGCGCGCAGAGTCGCGAGGTCGCAAAACGGCGGCGCGCGTCAGCAGGATGAACGGAAGGGTGCACAGACTTTGGAAAGTCGGCAAGCGGCCGTCGCAAAGTCGGCAAGCGGCGTTGCAGATAATCAATATTTATGCGTGCCATTCCGCATTCTTTCTTGCGCGTGTGTTTAACAGCTCATATACCTACGATCACGCATAATCTTCTGGGAAGATCCCGCAGATGTTATGCGTAATCTTTGGGGAGACCCGCACAGCCACACTGCTTACATGTTGCAGTGTCCGGCGGTTTCTGATGCTCCTCGGCATGTCTTATTATGATGCCGCTGGCCATTCCCTTTGCCGTCGGAGCTTTAAATAAATAGCAATTAAACAATATATTAATTAAAAATTTTGAATTTGATGGCTGTCTGTATTGGGTTGGGATTGATGAACCCGGCCATTGCCTTAAAATTGATGGCTGCCTGTATTGGTTGCAATTGATGCCTGGTGGCTTTAAATACCAATATTGGTTCAAAAAGCGCCGGCTCTCAGAAAGTATTTTGCATTTTGCGGGCCAACGGGGCCATCAATTGCAAAATGGTATAGATGACTCTTGTAGCCCTTGATGAGCTCCACAATTTGGGCATAGGGATCAAAAGTTCCGCGGATGACCTTCCTTTTGGGATACTACGCTTTTCGCCCAAAAAGGAAATTTTCTACATCACCCTTCCCTGGTTCATAATTCGACCGTTTTGGATGATCTAACCTTATAGGGATATTCTTATACATTATTTAAAGCCAACTGTGACATACTGGACCATATTACAGTGCAATAATAGGGTGAAAATAGCGAAAAATCAAAAAATGGTGTATGGGTATAATATAATGGGGCTATATGAGTATACATGGCTCCTAGTAATACTATCTTGCTCTCCTAAGTTGATAAAACACTCCCCAGGTACTCTATCATTCTCTAATGGGTCAGAAACCTCGCAATTTGGCCACACAAGGAAATAGCACTTTGGCCCTATTGTGTACTTCCTCATTGTTGGGACATCCAAAAACACCCCCTTTGGACTTATTTCATTTATATCTGTTGGAAAGATTGATCATTTGCACTCAGAACAGGTGATATCACATGGTTTAAGGTGATCTTCTTCCATATTCCTATTTAACATATTCAGTATGCCACAAGGTCACAGACAATGCTCTGAACACTCATACTAGCTCCCCTGAGCCATATGAAGAGTTTGGAGCAAAAAATCACACCAATATATGGTGTTAAACATTGAAAGTGTGAGATGACACTTTTTGCTTGTTTCGTGAATAGGGCACTATAGAGACCAGGTAGTGCAAAATAAACATTAGAACTGAACTCAGACAATGTAAATGACTCAGAATGAGTATTTTTTGAAGTGTTTTGGTGATGTTTTGGCTGAATGGTGTTTCCGAGGATATGGGTTGCAGACAAACTTTTGGTCTGTATGCTGGCCATGGTTTGAACCACCATCTGGTCAGAACTGGGCCAAAACACTTGAAAAATTACTCAATCTAAGTCATTTGAACTGTCTGATCTCACTCCATTGTTTATTTCGCACTATCTGGTCTCCATAGTGCCCTATTCATGAAACAGCCAAAGTGTCATTTGATACTTTTGAGGTTTATCACCATATATTGGTGCGAATTTTGGCTAGGAACTGTTCATATGGCTTGGGAGAGTCAGTAGGAGCATTTAGAACACTGTCTATGACACTGTGGCATGCTGAATATGGTGGACAGAAATATGATAGAAGATCACCTTAAATCATGGGATATCACCTGCTCTGAGTACAAATGGTCTATCTTTCCAATAGATATACATGGACCAAGTCCAAAGGGTATATTTCTGGATGTGTAACAGAATGAGGAGGCATAAAAACATGCAAAAACACTATTTTGTTGTGTGGCCAAATTGCGATGTTTTCAGCATCAGCATATGATCTATTACCTGGAGGGTATCTTTTGAACACAAGGGGACAAGTTAATGTAGCCAGGAGCTACATCTATTGGTATATCCCCAAGATATTATGCCCAGATACAATTTTTCAATTTTTCGCTATTTTCACCCTGTTATTGCACTGTAACACAAGCTAATGTGTCCCAGTTGGGTTGGAAGAACTTAGAATAACATGCCTATCAGGTTAGATCATCCAAAATGGTCGAATTATGAGCCAGGGAAGGGTTGATGTAGAAAATTTCCTTTTTGGGCGAAAAGCGTATCCCAAAAAGGAAGGTCATCCGCGGAACTTTTGATCTCTATGCCCAAATTGTAGAGCTCATCAAGGGCTACAAGAGTCATCTATACCATTTTGCAATTGATGGCCCCGTTGGCCCGCAAAATGCAAAATCTTTTGAGAGCCGGCGCTTTTTGAACCAATATTGGTATTTAAAGCCACCAGGCATCAATTGCAACCAATACAGGCACCCTAATACAGACAGCCATCAATTTTAAGGCAACGGCCGGGTTCATCAATCCAACCCAACACGGACAGCCATCAAATTCAAACATTTTAATTAATGGGTGGTTTATTGATCACGTGGACATGTAGATAGGGGGTGTTTTGATTATTTCTGTCTTTTTTGGTGGGATTTGATGGCTGGCAATGGTGCCGAGCATGCAGACAGTGCCGAGAGCCGGCAGGAGGGGTAGGAAGGAACCGTGGTAACCCATAGTGTCCGGGCTGTCCCGGACTTCCGCATATGGACTCCCAAAGATTACGCATAATGTTCGCGGTATTATCCAAAGATTACGCATAATCTTAGC
>JARJLF010002905.1:0-26453 GCA_029378395.1 Mycena leptocephala
GTCCGCTTGTCCTGTCCACACCTCACTATCGTGTCGGTACCTTTGAATTACACGCCAGAGCTCTGCGTGCTTGCGTTCATAGGCCTCTAACCAGCGATACATCTCCGCTTCCGCACGAAACCACTGCACCCGATCACCTAGGAACAGTCAATGTAGTCCAGACGGCTAAAATGAAGCACTTACTTTCCGCCTTGTACGTGCCAGTTTTTCGTCGCCCGTAGCTTGCCCCCGCATCAAACTCTCCATCCATATCCAGCCATCTCGCTTTGTCTGCTTCGACTTCCCCTTCTTTTCCCCTTTCTGCCTTCCCGGTTTAGATGGCGCCTTCTCCAAGTCGTTATCCTCGGCATCAGACGACGGCGCCGACAGCACGTCCACATCCTCGGGAGCGATATCCTTGAGGTGTTTTGGACTGCGCTGGTTGTGCTTGAAACCTCCTAGATCCGCCTCAGCAGCAGTAGGAGACTGTCTAGTGGTCTGGCTTACCTGAGCGCTTAAGTGTCTGAGTGCCCGCCAACAACTGTGGTTCGTCGTCGTCGCTATGTTGCTCCCTCCCTCGCGACAGTGCCACCGCCGCGCCTGATATCGTCACCCCGCTCTGAAGATACCACGCCGTCCCATTGAATAGCCGGGAGTCCCCCTTCGCACGATGTAGATGGGTCTCCTTCCTCCGTGTGTCCCGGTGGCTCAGCAGCCGATATGGCTCGTCAGCGTCCTTCTCCATGTGACCTAGATGGATGAGGGCGGTCCGCGCGTTGTTGTACATGGTGATCTCGAATGTCTTCATGAGCTCCGCCTTTTGAAGGTTTCGCTGTGAACGCGTAACCCCCGCCTGACCCCGATAATCCTGATCCCGCGCTTTCTTGACCGCGGACAACGCCAAAGAGGCGGCTCGGACAGCGAGAATACCGCTCTCAGCCTCCGCACAGCGCAACTTGATCTCGACCTCCCGCGCTTGCGAGTCCTGGTCGTCGCCATCTGCCGGAATGGTAGGCGTCAGGGTGGGCCGTTGTCTGAGCTTCATGCGAGACGATGGCAGCTGGATGGGCGTTAATTCTGGCTCATCGACGTCGAGCGCGCTGAGCTTGAGGCGGGGGAATATCTCCCGCTGGCGTTCCCTGAATTTCTTGAGATCGACGTTCAGCGTGTCGCGCAGTTTGATGATGCTAGCCCAGGTGTCCTCCAACGGATGCTCACGGTGGTTTCGTAGAAGCGCAATCGTAAGGCTCCTGTGTCATGGCGCATTAGAACTAGTTCCTGGCAATGCAGGATACACTTACTGCGAACGCTCAATGCTCATTCCATCATGAATCCATTGCGCCATCGGTGTGCCTGCGTCGTAACCGTTGTTCTGTTTCAATTTCTCTTGCTCTACGGCGATCATGGTGGCTAGCACGCTCTCCATGGTTAATACTAGACATTTTTCAGCTCAAATGTGCGTCGAGATGCGATGGATGCGTACCTTTCGTCGTCTCGTGCTGATACACACTTTTGGGTTTGCCGTCCGCTGACTTCGTAGTTTTCCTCGACATTTGTGACCAAGCAGGAACGTCGGTGGCATGCTGTCTGCTGAGGTCCTCCACCACAGCCATGTGCAGCTCAAACAGCCGAAGCGCGTCCAATCGCTCAGCCGCCAGCAGTTCCCCTGGCAAGTAGTAAGTCAGCACCTAACATATCAAAATCCAAGGCGATCCTACCTGCACGAAGCACCTTCAGCGTATTCCACGCCTGCATCACGAAATTTATGATATCGTGCCGTGCTGCTCCTGTCATTTGGCGCGTTGAGGACCCGAGCGGGTTCAGAAATGCCCAGATCATTTCCGCCGTCTCCCCGTGGAAGTGCGCCCGACAGGCGAAGTAGACCGCTTGCCATATAGCCTGACAGTCGATTCCGTGCCCGTTGATGTGGTCGGCTGGGATCTGGCCCTCCGCCCCGGCTAGCAGCTCATGGAGCCACACCTCGTCCGGAAACAACTCGAGGGCCCGCTTGACCAGGTTCACCACGAATGAACACCAACTGTCGTAGCTGAAATTGATGGGCGACGCCGTCTCCGGGCCATGGGGCGGTGAATTCGTGTGCCGCAGCTGCTCGCGTTGGGCATATGTACCGAGCGCAAAACTGGTCAGAGAAATCAGTTCGCGAGCTTGTCATCTAGAGCGTAAGACTTACGCTTCCCCCTTTATCATGTCGACTAAGGACCCCAGGACGGAATGGTCGCATGCGCAAGCGACGACCCCACTGACCGCTGTATTCCCGTACTTCGCATGTCCCTGGTGGCGGATAGAGTCAATGTGCGCTTTGCAAGGTATCTCCTTTTTATAGTCATTAGCGGCGAGTTGTACAGTTTTCAGAATAATTTACCTTGTCTTCGACTGGGACTACATACGTCTTCGCGAACTCTTCAAACGCCGTTTGGTTGGGAAAATACATTTTGCCGTCGGTGAGAGATATGTCACTGCCGTTGTCGCGTTTGACGAATAAGTTGGCCTTCCAGTTCCCGTCGAGCGTTAAATTCTGGGAGATGAGATGTCTATTATCCCATTAGTTTCCAATCGAATGGAAACTCATCTGTGCCACTCACCGAAGATAACTTGGTATGTCCACAAAAAAAGGCATATTCACCCCTCGTTCTGGACACGCTGCGCAAGGAACACCAAGAAAATCCTTCGGGCGGTTCGGGTAAGGGCGTTCAGCTTCGCCAGGGAGAGGGACATCGAGCCCGTGTGCTTGCCCACGCTCCATGATGATCCTGAGATTTTCGTAAAAGCGCGTTATTGCCAGAAAGTTGGCGTAGATGTCCTGGGAGCAGATTAGCGTTCTGATGGCCCCAAGTTATTGCCTACCACCGGAACTGCGCCGCAAAAAAAGGATCCGCCATCCTTTGCAGAACAAGGACAAAATTATAAGCGGAACCCTTCCCTTGGTTCCGCTGCTGACGTGATAGTCTAGGAGTCCCAGCGTGTACCCAGTCTTCGGCTCCGAGACGCTCCCAGGAAATATACCTGCCCGCAAAAGTTGCTGGAATTCGGGTTCCCCACGCTTCCCATTCGGAGTCTTGCAGCGGCAGAACGCAATGCAGGTGGCATGAATCCCATTCGAATCCGCCAACGTGAAGGACCGTCCCATGTCCGCGTCAGGGCATCGTTCACTGTGGTGGCCGATCCCGATTACAGCGTTCTTCATAACACGACAAAAGTCATTCTTCTTGAAGAAGAGCTCATCTGAATTCCAAATGAATGCCCAATGCGTGGGAAGGGTCCGATGCTTGTTCAGCCAGCATTGGGGACACAAGAGCTCCGTTTGCAAACACTCGGTGCACGCCACCGAGCGAAGCTGTTTGCCGCAAGCGCATGGCGTGAGCAATTGCGAGTGGTGATGGAGGGAGAGGAGGATCTGGAGGAAAACGGCCTCCTCAGCCCTCAGTTCGTTCATGTGAGCCACACTCTGAAGGAATATTAGTTTCACAAAATCCAAAAATCTTCTGCCATTGAACGTACCTGTCGTATCTTGGCACCCTTCTCGTTTCCTTTCTCATCGCATGCGGGTGTGGTTTCATACGCCGGCATGGCGCAAGTATCTTCATCTGGCGCGTCAAGGAACGGCAGAGGTGGCTCTTCGGGCGTCGGATCATCGAGGATGATGGGTTGTGACTGTGGCAATCCCGGGTTTGCAATGTATCGCTGCTCAAATTTTGGGGTCGTGTCTGTCTTGAGGTAAGCGGGTGAGGTGTGGGGCGCAGAACAAGGCGGTAAACTGCACCTGTGTGGAATGTAACTGGGATGGTCGGTATGTTGGTGGCTAGACGCGATGTCGATACCGCAGTTTTCCGTTTGTTCCTCCCAATACCCTTCATGCTGGCAAAGCATATGGCGGAGAGAGATTCTAAAGAAAGATGTGTTGAATATTGCGAGCGTGCTGGCGTAGCAGAAAAACGCACCCTCGAGACCAAATTTTTGATGTGGCCACCGAAGCGCGTCAAAGCACGCCTAAAGGACAATGGCTTCGCTTTCCAAGTTCCACTTATGGAGTCCTGTTTTTCCAATCGCCTCCTTGACCACGCAGGCCAAAAATTTCACCGTAAGTAGGATCAAAGATAATATAATGGGTTCGGATACAGAGATAATAAAATGGGATCGGATACAAAGTATTTACAGAGGCCATTTTATTACTCTACTGAAAAAAGGCCGTTTTGAAATAAAATACAGAAGAAAAAAAGGGGGCCAGGGCGCCGACATGAAGTCGACGCGGGCTCGACATGAAGTCGACGCGGGCTCGACATGAAGTCGACGCGGGCTCGACATGAAGTCGACGCGGGCTCGACATGAAGTCGAGCCCAAGAATGCTGGCCGACATGAAGTCGACCAGCGGGGCGCCATGGGGTGCCAGTGAGGTCCTGTGTCGTGGTCCGTCGTCGTGGTCGTGTTGAGGCGGCTGCACAAGCGGGAGTGGAAGATGGGAGAGAGCCACGTAGCTGCTTGATGCTGTTTGGCAACACCGTCACGCAGGCGCCCACAGCGCTTATGGCGCTTACATGGCGCTTACATGATGGGTCTAGTCTGGACCCGGCACAGCCTCGTATGCGTTTTGGCGCCTCCTCCCTCTTCCTCTTTCCTCCCTCCTTCCTTCCTTCTTCCTCCCATTTCCCCGAGCCAGACTTCACGTCTGGCTCGACCAGACTTCACACGTCTGGTTGTTGGCTAGGGCTTGACTTGTCACGTCAAATCCGTGTTATCCAAAATGCCTCCAGTTTCACCCACGAAACCGCATCCTCACAGTGTTGACCTGCTGAGGAACCGTGATCCGACCGTCCCACTGGGGCCCTTCGACGGCAAAGTCGGCGCCTTCGCTCAACTTGGCGCGCAGCATTTTTTTATCACTACCAACGCCGACTATGTCCCCACCCTTCCCTCCCTCGAAACACCTCACGCGGTTTACTTGCGCTCGGACATGCGCTATGGTACCGATGACCCGACCCTCTGGCCCCAGCAATGGACCGATCGTTATTGCCATCTGGCATTCATTTCCAGGAAAGAGGCGCGACGCGAGCTCGATATCATGTGGTGGGACCCTACCGCGGCGGATTTCGTAGTAGGGAGCACGGTGACGCGAGGGCTGGGGCAGCTCAAGATTGGGAAGTTCTGTCATGATTAGATCACAATCTTATCGTTCCAACGCCTATCCAACAAGACCCCGATCAGTGATGATGACAGGATCATGATGGAAACACAAGTTGATGAAGGCAATACGGACACAGCATTGGGACATTGAACAATACACAGATTATGACAAATGATTGACAGATGTAGTTGACACACACAGCTACGGACTATTGTACATATTTATATCTCTTAGTTCACACGACTCGTTAAACACTATAAGTAGGGTAGTAAAATTGCTGTAACTCTTTAGTCTTTTATTCTAAAACCTTCTTGGCTATACCTCACTCCCCAATCCCTGCTCTTCTTACCGAGCAGTGGACGAGAAAGCCTGGACTGACATAATAAAAGACTACCTTTCATACCCTCGTACCGCCATCCTACTTCGACCTCCTTTCCCTTTCTCCCCCTTCCACTTCGCGCACTACTTGCGTGTCTTCATACCTCTCTACTTGGACTCTCGTACTTGCAGACCCATTTCCTTATTCCTCACCCACCGACCCTCTACCTCGTCCACAGCGAGTAAAAATAATTGCAGCGACAATCCTGAGCGGGCCGTTTGCACAGACCAGACGCTAGGCCACGGGAAACGTTGAGTCCGTCCCAAGCCATATAGCAGTCGCAAGGAGCACTAGCCAGATCCTCGGAGAGGGCTATCTCGCTATCGCGGGGGGTGTCGTAGAAGACCCCGGATAGTTCTGTCAGCAAGAGCCACGCCTGGACCTCACCATCCGCCCCGTGCGGCCAAATTACATACCCACCGTGCCTGTCCGACAGGCCAACCGATACCGACTCACCGACTTTTCCGATTCGGACGAGGAGTCGTCCCCACCTTCACCTGCGCCTATTGCACCATCCTTACCCCAATCATCCCCATCTCCGCCCTCCCACCTTTACCAATCCTTCCCCGCTCTTACCATGTCCCGACCAAATTCCCAGGAGTCCCGGCACTCCCTGGCCCAGAGTATGCACTCGGTGCATAGCCCTGCCCGAAATCCTGCCGTCCAACAACCGCAGCCAATCTGGCCTGCGATGCAAGGGTTTTTCGATCAATATGGAAACCCGCTACCTGCATCCCCGGGAGGAAGACCCCTCCCTTATATTCCTACCCCCTACGCCCCGCCATGGCTGGCAACCCCGGCAGCCCGAAGCAAGGTCGCCCTTGCAGAGAAACCTCCCCGGTTTGATGGGGAGGACAAGTTCAAATGGGAGAACTTCACCCAAGCTCTCTCCAACTATTTCTGGGTCTATGAAGTGGAGTTCGCCTCCGACAAAAGCAAGATAGCGTACACGCTATCACTCCTCGGCAAAGCCGACGGAGCAAACTGCCCAGCCTCCAACTGGGCCCGGAACTGGAGGAAGCGCAACCTCCGCCTCGGCCACATCAGGCCGGGGTACACCTTTGCCGAGTTCGTCGAAGAACTCGACAAGACGTTTGAAGACCAGAACGTCGCGCAAACGGCACACATGCGCCTCATGAACACGAGGCAGGGGAAGTCCAAGTTGTTGGACTTCATTCAGGCGTTGAACTAAACACCGAAGAAGCGGGGTACAACCCCAACGCAGACCAGGCGGGAGACCGCCACCATGACCGTCTCCTCACAGAGACATTGGAAACCCTCGTCAACGACGAGGTACTCGACCTGCTGTATGCAGGGGGAAGAGTCCCGACGGATTACCTGGGACTGAAGGACAGGCTGATGGAGATCAGCGGAACAATGGAGCGGAAAAAGCTCCGAGCGGCCCAAGCGGCCAAGGGAGGGTATTGGGTACCCCCAAAGATTGTCGCACCGCCCGCGACACAAAATAAAACGGCGGGACCAGGGGTGGCCACTAGGCTGCCAAGGGGTGAACAGGCCCCAATGGACGTGGACAGGGCTCGGCAGACTGCCCGCCCCTTCACGTGCTACAACTGTGGCAAGGAGGGCCACATGAAGAGGGAGTGCCCGGAGCCTCCCAAGAAAAAATTCAACATCCGTGCATTGCGGATGGAGGACTACTCGCAGGAAGACCTGCAAGCTCTCACGGCCCGGTTCCGCGAGAAGGGTTTTTAAAGGGGCCCCCGCTTACGGCCAAAGCGGCGCCCCCAGATACAAAGTACGGACGCTATACGGACTTAAGTAAGGTAGATACTACGGACAAAGTAGTAGATGATATATACACGGAAGAAAATGCTAGTTTACGAAAGAGTATACACGATTTCTTAGTAGCTAGTGTAGAAAATAACAAAAAAATACGTAGCTTGGAGAATCAGAATCGGAAAAATAATTTAAAAAACAAATCAAAGGACGAGACAGAGAAGAGGTGGAGCGCGCACAAAAAGGCCCCTGGAACCCAAACCAGTGAGAAAAATAGTGAGACAAAAAGGGCGGTGATGCCCGGAGGCTCAATCCTTGAAAAAGGAGGAAGCGCCTAAATGGAAGGCAACTCGGGTACCCTTCGGCTTAAAGAAAATGGAAGCCGCAAAATGGTTGGCCCGACGAGCGATGGGTGTGACGGAAGACAAGCTCGCGAAGGAGCTTAGGGAATACCAATGGCAGAGGAAGCATCACGAGATGCTCGTTCCTATTACGTTAACTGCATTACACAATGGGAAGACGCGCGCAGTCAAGGCTCTTCTCGATAATGGATGCACTACCACATGCATTGATCGAGATTATGCCAAGGCTGAAGGTTTCGAGCTCCAAGAGCTTGACGTGCACATCGTCGCCCGAAATGCAGACGGAACAGAGAACACTCGGGGCAAGATCACTCATTACGTAGAGATGATCATGACCATCAGACCCCACTCGGAGCGGCAACGCTTCCTGGTCACAGGGCTTGGAAAGGCCCGTGTGTTTATTGGGTACGACTGGTTGTACGAGCATAACCCTGAGATCGACTGGAGAAGCCAGAATTGGTCTTCAGTCGCTGCCCGCCCGAATGTAACATGAAGGGCACGGAATTCCGGACCGGAGTGCGGAAGGAAGAGGCGATCGAGGAAGGCGAGTCCATTCTATTGGTGGACTTTGCAGAAGCGATCGATCTGCGTCTAAAAGAGACATCGGCGCAGAAGATGGCGGAGGAAGCGAACCGTGGGAAGGAGAAGATGACGGAAGAAAAGATCCCGGAGCAGTATCACGAGTTTGTGAAAGTATTCGCCAAAGAATCTTTCGACTCGTTACCAGAAAAACGCTCGTGGGATCATGCAATCGAGCTCAAGCCAGGATCAAAGGCTGTAGATTGCAAAATCTATCCGTTATCGGTGACAGAGCAGGGGAAGTTGAACGAGTTCTTGGAGGAGAACTTGAAGAGTGGGAGGATCCGTCCGTCAAGTCCCCGATGGCATCGGCATTCTTCTTTATCAAGAAGAAAGATGGCAGCCTGCGACCAGTGCAGGATTATCGGAAGCTCAACGAGATGACGATTAAAAATCGTTACCCACTTCCGCTAATTTCGGAGCTAGTAAACAAACTCCGGAGTGCTAAGATATTCACGAAGTTGGACATCCGGTGGGGGTACAACAACGTGCGGATCAAGGAGGGAGACGAGTGGAAGGCGGCGTTCCGGACCAACAGAGGGCTGTTCGAGCCACTCGTGATGTTCTTCGGGCTTACAAACTCGCCCGCAACTTTCCAAACGATGATGAACGACATCCTTCGAGATCTAATCAACGAAGGACATGTCATCGTTTACCTGGACGATATCCTTATCTTCACGGAAAACATGGAGGAACATCGAAGGATCGTAAAGCGAGTATTAGAAACACTCCAGGAAAATAAACTCTTTCTCAAACCCGAAAAGTGCGAGTTCGAACGCACTGAGATAGAGTACCTGGGAGTGATCATCTCGCACAACTCGATGAAGATGGACCCTGTGAAGATCGCCGGTATCATGGAGTGGCCGGAACCGAAGAACCTGAAGCAAACACAGGCGTTCTTGGGATTCGTGAACTTCTACCGGAGATTTGTCCGAGGATATAGCGAGGTTGCGAAGCCGCTCACGAAGTTGACCGGGAAGATGGGCTGGAGTTGGGGAGCGGAGCAGAAGGAGGCGTTCCAGAAGCTAAAAAATAGAATAGCTGAAGACGTAGTACTAGCGCTTCCCACGGACGAGGGAAAATTCCGGCTTGAAGCCGACGCGTCCGACGGAGCTACAGGAGCAGTGCTGGAGCAAGAACAGGAGGGCGAATGGCGCCCTGTAGCGTTCCAATCACATGGATTGAACGACACCGAGCGGAATTACGAGATCTATGACAAAGAGATGCTCGCGATAATGCTCGCCCTGGACGAGTACCGGCAGCTGCTTATGGGAGCAAGACAGACGTTCGAGATCTGGACAGACCATCAGAATCTCGAATATTTCAAGAAGCCCCAAAAGCTCAATCGGAGACAGGCACGGTGGATAACGGAATTATCCGAATACGATTTCTCGCTCAAACATCGACCCGGAGCGTTGAATCAAAAGGCCGATCTCTTATCTCGGAGATCAGATCACAATCAAGGAAAGGACGACAATAAAGATGTCGTACTTCTGAAGCCCGAGTATTTCCGAGCACAAGACATAGTGCTCACGGGACCAGAAGACGAAGTACTTGAGGAGATCAAGAAGGAGAAGAAGGTCGATAAGAGCGTTAAGCTGGCGCTCGAGAAAAAGTTACCAGCCTGGGAAAAGAAGGACGATATTATATTTTACAACGGTTTAATTTATGTTCCTCGCAATGAGGAACTTCGCGATAGAATTATTGGATTACATCATGACCCGCCCCTGCTCGGCCATCCTGGAGAGAACCGCACGCAGGAGATGATAGAACGTAATTATTGGTGGCCGCGACTGGGAAATCAAGTCGCGAAGTATATAAAGGGGTGCGAGGGCTGCCAGAGAACGCGAGTGCATCGGTACAAGCAGGGAAAGCTTAACCCGCACAAGATCGCGAGGGGCCTTGGCAGGTTGTATCTATGGACTTGATCGGACCGCTACCAGTTAGCAACGGTTTTAATGCTATTCAAGTCTGGGCGGACACATTCTCGAAGATGATCCATGCGGAACCAACAAACATGGAGATCACAAGTGAGGGAGTGGCCGGTTGACCCGAGACCGAGTGATTAGATATCACGGAGTCCCCAGGAAAATGATCTCGGATCGGGATCCGAGATACGTTTCAGGATTCATGCGGGAGTTGAATCGGCTACTCGGCACGGAAATGAACCCGAGCACGGCCTTCCACCCCATCACGGACGGCCAGACCGAACGGATGAATCAGGAGATTGAAAAATATCTCCGTATTTATGTAAATTATCGGCAGTCGGATTGGGCCGAATGGCTGGCTTTGGCCGAATTCGCCCACAATGACAAGGCGAGCTCGTCGACGAGCATGTCGCCGTTTTTTGTGAACACGGGATACCATCCCTGGAAGGGGATAGAAAATGCAGTCGAGTCGCGCAACGAGGCCGCGAACGATTTTGCCGAAAAGATGAAAAAGATCCCGATGAAGCGGCAGCTGCGCTGGAAAAAACTCAGAAAACCATGAAAAAATATTATGACGCGCGTAGACGAGATGCGCCGGAGTTCAAAGTGGGTGATAAGGTGTGGCTCGAGGGAAAAGACGTAGTCACAGATCGGCCCACAAAGAAGTTCGATGATTTAAGGCTGGGGCCTTACGAGATTTTGGAGAAGGTCAGGGCATCGGCCTACAAATTGAGATGCCAGAGACGGACCTGTCACATCCGGTCTTCAATGAGGCACTCTTGACGCCGTATGTGGAACCCCCAGCAGAGAGAAGAGAGGAGCGGCCGGCGCCGCAGATCGTTTCGGGAAACGAGGAGTATGAGGTGGAGGAGATCCTGAAGCACAGGAAGCGCGGACGGGGTTATCAATACCTCGTCAAGTGGAAAAACTATCCCTTGAACGAACGGACGTGGGAACCACGGAGGCACTTAACGAATGCGGGAAAGCTCTTGGACAGATATAATGTCGAGCATAACATCACGATTCGGGCTTTGCCGGTCCTACCGAAGGGACATTGGGATTATTTAATCAAAAGATATAAAACAAAGGAGGAGTCCTTACAATACTCGACGAAGAAATTATTTATTCCTGAAACCGGAGCATTTCTCACAGTCGACGGGGACGTCGACCCTAGAGGGGGGGTAATGTCACGATTAGATCACAATCTTATCGTTCCAACGCCTATCCAACAAGACCCCGATCAGTGATGATGACAGGATCATGATGGAAACACAAGTTGATGAAGGCAATACGGACACAGCATTGGGACATTGAACAATACACAGATTATGACAAATGATTGACAGATGTAGTTGACACACACAGCTACGGACTATTGTACATATTTATATCTCTTAGTTCACACGACTCGTTAAACACTATAAGTAGGGTAGTAAAATTGCTGTAACTCTTTTGTCTTTTATTCTAAAACCTTCTTGGCTATACCTCACTCCCCAATCCCTGCTCTTCTTACCGAGCAGTGGACGAGAAAGCCTGGACTGTGACAAGTTCAGCCAATTTCTCCCCCAAATCAACAAGCTCGTTCAACAGTGCACAGAACTTCGACGCACATCCCCGAGTCTCGCGTTACCGCTCTTCAGAGAACTCATTCAACACATCCTCACGTTGGTCGAGCAACTGGAGACGCTGCCGACGACGTTCGTGAAGATGGTTTTCGCCGTCACCTCGCTACAACGGCGTTCCTCGAACTGGACGCGTTGTACCTATACATGACCGTTTATAAAGTCCAGATGAGCGACTACCTGGCTCCCCGCCCCATGGAGACTAGCCTTGCGCAAGTGGTCGGCGCGTTCACGACAATACCAGCGGTTGCCCAGCGCATGTATGCGGCCAAGGTGCCTTTTTGGTTTTTGCGCCCGGTCTACGTGTTCGACAAAGAGAATATTTTAGAAGTCGTCGCCTTAGAGGATCCACAGTTCAGTCTTCCTGACCCCAACGCACACGGCGAAGGCGCACCCCCGGTTTTGTACAGCGGCAACAGCACCGAGGAGAAAATTGCTGCCATCCACTGCGTCGCCGTTCAGACGCCGTGGTACCAGGACCCCTTCGAGACTAGCTTCACTTGTGCTCATTCGCCATCCCCGGATCCCGCCGCAGCCGCAGCCGTTGCCGCTCTCATTCAGTCGCGTCAATGCGTGCGTCCCTTCATTTACCAAAAATACTGCCTTACTAATCTTCCTCCAGCTATTCCTCTTGCGAGTGGTTCCCGTGCAGCCCCCCCAATCGCCAGCCACAGCAGCAGCGTTACAACCCATGTATGCACTCAGTTACGACGATTCATACACTGCTGACAGAGTTCACGTTACAGATGCGGCCAAGGGTTCAGCTAAAACGCCGACAAAGAAAGGCCCCGCTAAGATTGAACGAGATAAATTCAGTCCCTTGGCAGTCGAAGAAATGCCGCCATCCATTGTGTCCATGTCCGACGTACTGGCAGTTGTCGATCGCTCATAATCCCATACACCTCCGACGACGCGGATAAACGATACGTGCTCCCGGAGCCGGCCTTGTTCCTGAACACCACCCCCGAGCGACGCCGCAAGTTCCTTCACCACTGGAATTTGCTGGCTGACGGTTTCATCTATACCCTAACGCAAGAGCCAAAGCTTCTCCGGCCCCAGGAATGGAGAGACGTGTTGGAGGGTCTCATGACACCGCGCGGCGCCGCCGGCTCCAAAACCCACAGGCGGAGCGTCAAGCTTCAGGACTGCATTCGGCCGGCGTTGGAAGCGTCTGGTGTCTCGAGCATCGAGGGCTTTCCTGTGCCTGTCGAATCTCTCCCTCAGTTTAGTCTCGCGCAGACTCGGGAGATTGTCTGGCAAGTGGCGGAGACCAGCTTTCGATTCGAGTTGTGCTCCCTCGATAAACGGGCGTCCAAGAAGAATCGGTTGAGCCAGGTGAAAGAGTGTTTTGCCGGCCATATGTTGGTCGGGGTGCCGTCGGAGATGAGCAAGCGTGGGTGGGCATCGACATCGCTACAAGAGCGCCATCGTTATGTCGGGCGAACCGCCACTCTGATGCTCGATTGGACGACCAAGTCGGAGCGTCCCCGTATCATTGACCGCGTTATCGATCGTCACCATTGGAGCACGGACGACATGCAAAGTTTGGAAATTGCTGTATGTCGCTACTACACTCAAGCGTTTTGGGAACATTTTGGTCGCGCTGCCGTCATCCCGATGCGTCTGGACCCTGATGAGGGGAAGGAGGAGGGTGAGCTTTAGTTGAGTTTTGTTTTTTGTCCTTTCTCTGCCTGTTGTCGCCCGGCGTCTCCGTCGTATATAGACTTGACATTACAGATACACATATTGCCGCGCCGCGAAAGTCCTGCGAAATCACATTCTTGTCACCAAACAAATGTACTAATGTATTCTACCAATTCAATGCATCAACCTGTTCTTGTGTTATTTTCTTTACATTTCCGGCGCCTGAAAAGCTTGCAGTTTTAAGCGCCCGCATGAGCGCCTCGGCTCTCCATCCGAATTGGCGCGGCCCGGGTGACGATGTTGCCAAACAGCGTCAAGCAGCTACGTGGCTCTCTCCCATCTTCCACTCCCCTTTGTGCAGCCGCCTCAACACGACCACGACGACGGACCGCGACACAGGACCCCACTGGCACCCCATGGCGCCCCGCTGGTCGACTTCATGTCGGCCAGTACTTTTTGGGCTCGACTTCATGTCGAGCCCGCGTTGACTTCATGTCGGCACCCTGGCCCTTTTTTCTTCTTCTGTATTTTATTTCAAAACGGCCTTTTATTCAGTAGAGTAATAAAACGGCCTCTGTAAATACTTTGTATCCGATACCATTATATTATCCTTGATTTGATTTGACCTTACCGTGTATTTTTTGGACCTACAAGATGAAGGCAGGGTACGGAGGAATCAGAAGGTAATTGTATATTACACTTCTCGCTGCTGAGCTAACTACTGGCGCAGGGCAAATTGGGAAGGCGAGGGCCAGGCCGCGAGCAGAGATAACAGAGAATGGGATGTCATAAGGTGGTTCTACGAAGTCTACATTTTCAGGACGGCGACTAAACTAACTATTTGATTTACTTGAGTCTTCAATTAACGTGTCAAGTCTATATACCCCAGGAATTTCACCTTCTTCCGAGGGCGCACGTCGGCATCGTCCTTGTCGTCGAGATCTCAATCTCACCCAAGAACTTCCTCTTGCGGGCAGGGGGTGTGGGCGGGTCGTCGACGCGAGACAGATCAATGAGAACGGGAGCAGGAGAGCTGGGTGGGGGTGTGGGAAGAGACAATCGCGCTCGATGCCTTCGGGCGGGTGGGGTGGATGTGGGAGCGTGTGCGGGTGTGACGCGTACACTCTGAAGGCCCGGGAGTGGCTGCAAAGCCCAGTCAGGACGACCAGGCATGCCGCGAGCTGCAAGATAGGGCACAATCCAATCGTGCCATGTCTGCTCTGCAGCTTGCAATGCCGACTTGGACGCGGGGTTACGGATGGCATAGTTGTTGCCACGCGACATGAAGTAGGCGTCGTACGCATTGCATACTCGCGCAGAGCCTGCCGTGCCTCGAGATCGGGGGGAGGGGTTTCATACGACACAAGCCGGTAGTTGCACATCTGGCGGAGTGTCAGCCGGTGGCAAGCTGCGGGTGGGAAGATTACTGACGAAGTTAGTTTTGATTTTTCCAAGTTGGCTGAAGGTGTATGCTGATCCCATTGCGACACGCAGTTTTGTCGGGTCCTGGTGGAAGACCTCTGCAAGTTGTTCGGGGGGACCAGTTCGAGGGCTTTGCGCAGAAGAGCACGGTGGCGAACATTGGTGTTGAAGTCAGGTCGATTCGAGGGGCCAAAGAGCCGGCGTGTCTCTTGGGAAGATATGCGGAGCATCGTGAAACCAAGCAAGGTACGGATGGTCGAGGATTGAATGGTCTCGAGTTAACAGTGACTTAAATACAGCCCTGGAGCCCAAGTGTTTCCTTTCTGGGTTTGCAATAGAACCCAAGCGTTTCCTGTTCGGGTTTGCCATTTCGAGTGGACAATGCCCCACACTTTGGTCTTTTGTTTATTGCGTCGTCATAGGTGGCATTTCTTGCATCTTGATTTCAACTCACTCTAACGCACGATTCACAAGTTCTCAGTTTTCTCTTCCACCGACTCCCGACGATGTCAAAAAAACAAACCAAAGAAATGTTCAAACCGTACGACGCCGCGGCGGTCCCTGACTGCATGCCATTCCCCGAGCTAGCGCTTGTTTCCGCCACCAAAGGCCAAGAAACTGCAGTGCCCAAACTCAATCAACACCAGCGAAGCTGGATCCTCGACATTGCGCTCCGCAGCGTTGATTTCGCGAGCCTGGGGTCCAAGACGGCCGCTACGGAGTTTTACGACAACGTCAAGACCGACGCCTTTGATGCGAAGGCATTCCAGCACACAGTGCAGCCCGGGGATCTGGTAGAAGAAGCTGGCCTCTCCGCGCTCGTTGCCCACTGGAAAAAGCAAAACCCCAGCTGGAACCAGAAGAACAAGAAGAAGACCACTACAAACAAGAAATCTGGGGGAGATGATGGTGACGCGAGCGAGGATGAGGAGGACGAGGGAGGACGTGTAGGTCTGCTGCGGGGATACACCAAGGCGGGGTGGAGATTGGTGAGGATTCCTTCTATGCTTTGCCACCTTTCGAGCACCGATCTGATCAACACGAAAGGCGATCCAGAAAGTTATCAGTAACAAGTGAACCGCGGACAAGAAACGCAATACCCAAAATGACACTGGCGAGTCCGACCGAGTCGTCGCTCCTGCGTTGGCGCTATCAAAGCTGTTTGGCCTTACCTCCTCCACGGGCCGCGACAAATTCCGTCAAGAGCAGCACGACGAGATTCAAGAGCACTCGAAAACTATCTCGGGACCGATGAATGCGGGTTCCAAGTTTCGGATGGCTGAGGCCCGGCTGTGGGCGAAAGAGGATCATGCCTCATGGGAGGCCGTGGTGGATGACGAGGACGTGAACTGGAAGGAGTACGTCTTTGGTGCTGTCCTGTCTGTTTGTTGCTAATATCTCTCCAGACGTCAAAGGCTAGTCGCAGGTGGCTTCAAGCACATGGTCGAGACCATCCACGGCACGGGCAAGTTCCGTCCTTTGGTGGCGACCGTGGTAACAGCCTGGCTGGACGAACATGGACAACTTCAGCTTGACTGGTAAGTCGTTATTATTTGCCCAATTTTACGTGCCACTTATGGTTGGAGCAGGGTTGAGGCCGTTCCGGAGGGGATCCGTGTCCGCCAACCATTCGAGAAGCAATACGCAAAACTCACCTCGGACTACATCAATGCCATGTATGCATGGGCCGAAAAGCCTCTACAAGGTAAGATCAGATAGCGACGCAAGGATCTGTACTAACCTGCGCACATAGACTTTGTAGCTGCACGTGATAATTCCGCTCGCCCTGCGCCGCCTGTCTTTCCTGTCAGTGCGGAGGCTCTGGACGACATGTCTCCGAATATGGTGGCGCAGACGGTGACCGGTTTCCTGGTCAAATCCTATCGTGCGTTGTTCCATTACGAGAACATGTAACATTATTAACTTGAAGGACACACCGCAGATGCTGTGTTTGGGAGTGAAGACATACCATGGACAGCAATTGCCAGCACACCTGACGAGTATTACGACACTGTCAAGTTCGACATCGCGTTCGGCTCGAAGGGCCTGGAGGAGTTGAAGAGCACCCAGTGGCATGCGTTGGCCACGACATTGGCGTCGGGCGCAGGCGAGGGGACTTCGGGTTCTTCCGCAAGGCATCTCCAGTGGCCGGCGAGGAGGAGGAGCATGGGGTGGCACGGAGGAGGCGGAGGAGGCGGAGGAGGCGCGTCTCAAGCGGGAGGCGGAGGAGGGGTCAGCGGGAGGAGGAGGCGCGTCTCAACGGGAGAGAGCGGTCCGCAAAGGGAAGAGGAGGCGCGTTCCAAGCGGGAGGCAGAGGAGGCGCGTCTCAAGCAGGAGGAGGAGGCGCGTTCCAAGCGGGAGGCGGAGGAGGCGCGTCTCAAGCGGGAGGAGGAGGCGCGTCTCAAGAGGGAGGAGGAGGAGGCGCGGCTCAAGCGGGAGGAGGAGGCGCGCCTGAAGCGGGAGAAGGAGGAACAGGCTGGTCGTTCTCAGGAGGGGGACACGCCGAAGCCCCTTGGGAGAAAGCGCAAGCCGGAGGAGCAGCTTGTCCCAGAGGATGCAAGTGCGGTGCGGCGGACTGGGAGAACACGTCTGACACCCGAGGTAATCTTTCATTAACTCACGTTATTGCGTCTGATTATTTGAATTCACAGGAGGCTAAAGCAGAGCGTGAGAAGAAACTCGCGGTGACTGTCGGTGTCGGCAAAGTCAAACCCAGGTGAGTTTTAAGGTCTGTCTATAGAGGTCAGCGGTGCTGATGAATGTCAGTTACGAGTACGTTACTGTTCTGAGGAGTCCAGCTAAACCGAAGCGGGCGTACACAAAGAGGTATGAGCTTTTCATTGTTTCAATACGTGGGATTAAATACCGTACCAGAACTTGAGTCGTGGCGGGACTTAAGTTCATATCCAGAACTTAAGTCGTGGCGGAACTCAAGTCCATATCCAGAACTTAAGTCGTGGCGGAACTCAAGTCCATGAGGAGAACTGAAGTTCGGGCATCGAGTGTTAAGTTGCATGCCATAGTCTGTATAACTTAATTGCAATGATGAACTGAAGTTCTGTTATTCAAAAACTTAGGTTGTCTTCTCTGCAAGTCTTAAGTGGGCAACTGAGTACTTAAGTTGTGGGAATACTTAAGTTGTGGGACGACTTAAGTTCCGCAGCGTGCAAGGGTATATATACGGTCACATACAGTACTAGCCTGAAACTTAAGTTGCGCGAAACTTAAGTCTTGATTCGGTCTAGAGCGGCTACAACTTAAGTGGAGCTTATTTTATTTCATAATCCTTCCTAGGAAGCATGCCTTCGTTCTGACACAGTTAGGTGCGCATAGGGTTAGTGGACAGATTGAGATTGAGGCATGAATGCTTAGGTGGCCAGGTAGGGGGTCATATATAGTACAGCTCTCCAGAAATTCGGCTAGCAGGGAGATGCCGTCTGTTTCTCGCGATTCTTTGTAGGTTCTGGTTTGAAAGTCTTCGAAGCACATTGTAATCAGCTATTAGTCTCTTATAAACAGATGCTACAACAAAAAAAAGTGCTCGTACCTGCGCATTGTTGTAATCAGCTGTAGAACTTCACCAGAAATTTTCTTCGGAGCTGGGCAACAAAGTTTTATTTATTGAGCCCAGAATCGCGACAATAATCGCACCGAGAATCGACATTCCAATCGGGGCGGTCAGACCTGGGTTCGATTCTCCCACAATTCTGGCCAAAATCATTTTCCAGAATCGTTTCCAGAATCGAGTGCAGAATCGACTAAGAATTACCTACTCTGACTGCCCCTATTGTGGTTTCAGATGTAACTAAATCACTAGTATCAGATTGACTTTCAGCCCAATTTTTATGCAACTCGAAAGTTGGCATTTAGAGTTGAACGTCCGGCCACCCTAAATTTGTCAATCACAGCCCCCTTTTGCTTGTTGTAAGTGAGATTGATCACCGTGTTGCCTCTTCTACATTGCGGTCACACACCGGGTCGTGGAAATGACAAAAAAACTCACCGGGCGCATTGGCATCTGCGCCGTTCTTGACCAGAAGCCGGACAACTTCGGTGTGATAGTAGTGGGCGGCAACGTGAAGGGCGGACTTCCCCTCCCGGTCTACAATGTGTCGGTACTCAGACCGCGGGCTTTCAAATATGAGAAAAAACATACCGAGCACATTGAAATCTGCTCCGTTCTCGCACAGGATACCGACAATTTCCGGATGTCCATTTCTGGCGGCAAGATGAAGGGCGGTCCATCGGTCCTGGTCTAAAATTCGGTGGCAGTCAGAAACTGAGGTTCTCAGCATGACAAAAAAAACGCACCGCACTCATCGGCATCTGCGCCGTGCTCGCACAGCATACCGACAATTTCTGCGTATCCATTTCTGGCGGCATGATGAAGGGCGGTCCGCCGGTCCTGGTCTACGATTCGGTGGCAGTCATAAACTGGGTTCTAAACATGAAACATGACAAAAAAAAAAAAAAAGCATTCACATCTGCACCGTTCTCGCACAGGAAACTTACAATTTCTGAGTGTCCTTTGAAGGCGGCTAAATGAAGGGCAGTCGACTCTTCCACTTCTACAATGCCAAGGCAGTCAGAAACTGGCCTTCTACGCATGGCAAAAAAAAGAAAACATGCCGCAAGCATTGACAACTGCGCCTTTCTCGACCAGGAGACGTACAATGTCTGGTTGCCCGAGGTTGGCGGCAACGTGAAGGGCGGTCCGCCTCCTCGGTCTACAATGCGTCGGTACCTAGGCTGTGGACTTCTAAATAAGAGCAAAAAAACATACCTGGAGCATTGGCATCTGCCCCGTTCTCGCACAGGACACTGACAATTTTCGTGTGTCCGAGTTGTGCGGCAACATGCAGAGCGGTCCGCCCGCTGGGGTCTACAATGCGTCGGTATTCAGACCGTGAGCTTTTGGATATGAGAAGGGAGGGAAAAAAAAACATACCGCGAGTATTGACATCCCCGCCCTTCTCGCACAAGATCCTGACAACTTCTGAGTGTTCGTTGTAGGCGGCAACACGAATGGGAGTCCAGTTCCCAACCCCTGAAATGCGGCGTTGAGAACAAAGACGCATACGTAAGTGTGGCAAAAAAACATACCCTGGTCACACACGTCTGCGCCTTTCTCGACCAACAAGCAGACGATGTCTTTGTGGCCGTTTTCCGCTGCATAGTGGAGAGCAGTTTTCATGGAAACATCTCGTGTTCCGTCAGCCTGCATCAGACACAAATACTCAGGACTGAGCTGCATACCCTTATTCTTCGCATCGAAGACTTTCTCCGTTAGGAAGGGAAGACTGTCGACTTTGTCTTGTGGCTGAGATATATCCGCCTGTCGCGGATATACTGGATGAATGTTGAGATAGGCGCACGCAAAAAATGTCAAGAACTGACGTTGATCTTTCGCATCCACGCCATTGTTGAGGAGGAACCGCACGAATTTTATCTTGTTTTGAGCTGCTGCGCGCCGCAGCCACAACTGATGTGGCTCGACTGACACATTGCCTCAGTTACACCGGCAAAAAGAATATCTTGACCTATGTCAATATGTTAGCAGAGAGCAGATAAACCTGAAGAGAAATTAAAGCTCGGGGATTCTTAGTAATTTAATTGCGTGCAAAACCGGCGCGGAAGTGGCTGCAATCAGAAGCCCTTTTAGGACTCGTGTATTTCTTCTTTGTCCGCGAGCACTGAAAGTATCGCTGAAATATCAATTTTCAACAGGTGTATTGACCTAGGTCAATGGCTTTTCTTTCCGAAATTTACAATAGTGTTTGTTTCAAACGGGATATTAACCTAGGTCAATAAGTCACTTGAAACAAAGACTTTTGTAAATTTTAGAAAGAGAAGGCATTGACCTAGGTCAATAGACCTGTTGAAAGTTGATATTTCAGCAGTCCTGATAGCTAACAAAGCTGTGTGCCTCCCAGGAGCAGTACCGATTATCTTCATCCAGTCCTCAACTGTTTCCCATGGCACCCGGTCTTGGTAGAGCCTCAGGTTGCTCGCGGCGTCCTTCACCAAAAGCCGCCGTTGCAACCCCTTCTCCGACCGCTGCAGTATATTCTCGGCAGCATCGCGCAGCGGAAGAAGGAGAAGAATGAGGGCCAAAGTCTTCCCAAATGTCGAGACACCATCCTGATCCTCTTGGCGGCTCTCATTGCGTGCAATTGAGAGCTCCGTATCAACGATGAAGAGGGCATTAATAGTGAATAAGAACAACAGTCCAACTCTGACACCCCAGGCAGTGGCGGCCTTTCGCGTTTCCTCGACGGAGGTCGTTTTGTGTGCTTCCTGCACAGTGGCAGCTTCTTGAGTTTTGTGAAGAAGGTAGCCGAAGTATGGCCCAAATATGAGCGCTCCGGGTAAGATGAGGTTCAAGTACGGGATGAGGACCACGAAAGAGAAAACGCGCAATGCGCCGGATTCGATGGGTATGCTATGAGCGAATAGAGAGACTGATCCAGATGGGCACGACGATGATAATCCAAAGGTGCCAAGATGAATCCACACCCAGATATCGAACGCACCCATGAAGGAGAGATGAAGTGCATCTATTAGAATGACATAGTCAAAGGGGATCCACTCTGACCAAGATGCCCGCGGGCTAGTGAACGGCGTGTGTCCGGTGGAGGGGGATTGTGGTGTCTCGGCATCTGCCCAGAGATGATCGGCCTCTTTCTTGCTACCAAAGATCGTACGAGCCACGCTGCGTGCGGTCCAGTCCGCCGGCGGCGTGTTCCAGATCTTTCGGTGCAGCAGGAGAAGCATGTAGATGAAGGTATTTGTGTTGTTGATCCAGCTCAAATTCAGCACGATAGTCGCATGGAAGCTGTCCAGGCCTTGAGTTCGTGCCTAAATGCTGGTCGAAAACAGTAGCGCGAATGCAGAGAGCAGAATTGTGGTAGATTGAGTCTCCAGGGCGCCAGCTCGTTTTCGTCCACCTGACCATCGAGCAGAGTCCAGAATGCGGGAAGGAAGCTGAGGAGATTTTGGGCATAGGTAGCGCTTCCGACGCCAATGCCAGAGATGTCCGTGTTGACGCAGTTGTTGCTCATCGCAGCGGAAGCGTACGAGACAACGAGGTGGGATGTGAAGAGAAAGCACTGTAGCAGACGACACGGAAAATGTTGAATGATCACGGCATCCTTCTCCTTTTAGATTTATCCCTAACAGCGACCTCGCCGCAAGAAAGCAAGGGGTAGCCGATCTGTAATTGCCGGCCCGGATGCTGGGTGGTTGGTTCGGCTCTCTGGCCTTGAAAAAAATTCTGGGAGCCATTTGATTTTACGGCTCGAGGGGCCACAGGGCGGACCAAAAATGTATATAAATTGTCTCTTACCTTATTCTGTCCCCAAAACCTCATTTCCGGCTGTCTTGATAGGTTTTACCAACAATCGTCCCAATTTAGAAGGATGTTGTGGTTCTATTTGGTCATGAACCAAGGCAGATATTGTGCTATTTCGGATGTTGCAGAAGGAGCATTAACCCTTCTAGCCTCTTGTGGGTCACTTTTAGTGGGTTTTGGGCTCAAAACCACATTTTGGGCCGGGGGGACCACAACTTACGTGATAAATTGCCTTATTTGGACGTCACGTGGTTGGGTGGTTCAGCGAGCAGGTCTTATTTTCAAAAACCGACACCGGTTACGCTTTTCACAGATCAGTTACCCCTTGCAAGAAAGGGGAAAAGAAATGATTTGTTGAAACCGATGGGCTGCGCAGTCGAATAAGCTCATAATTTTCACAGCACAGCCTGAGTCGACTTGATTCCGGCCTTATACAAGTAAATTGCGGATGGATGAAAGGGATACTTGGTACCAGCGCATTGCATCGCGCATCGAGAGGCAATGAGGAACTTCGTCAGCCGAGCTCTGGCTCAAAGAGTGACCTAAGAATCATGTGAAGCACGGAGAGACCGGGGTAACCAAGGGGCCACGCAGACGAAGTGGGTACTACCGTGGGGCATGGGGGCCCGAGGGCAAAGGTGTAATTTTAGTACCTGCTTTGTACACCGGGACAACTCTCGGAAACCGGCGTTCGTTATCCGGACCGTGCCGTGTAATCCTACGTACCTACCTACCTACCTACCTACCAGCTCAAAACCACCAAAAAAAAAATAGCCGAAAGCTTTCTGGCGAAAAGACTCGTTCACAGGATAAAGATTTCGTTCTAAACTCTTGACATGACGACATTCTGAGAACAATAGATCCCCCAACAATTCACCTCCTTCCTCAACAAAATCCAGCTTCAGAATTGACCTTCAGGCGAAGGTCCACTAAAAATTGGAAAATTAGTTCGATGCCCTTTGGAATAATTGAATATATGCTCACAGGCTGGCAAACGCCGTCGTTGTCAATCTGGCAGTTTGGGGTGCCTGGGCAGGCATTTGGGCAAGGAACGTTGACAATGGAACCCGATACACAGACACCGTGGCACAGGCCGTCGTCGGCGCACGAACCGGGGCATCCGGTAGGGGAGGTGCAGATGCCGCACTGTTCCCTTGGGGCGACAAGGGGGTTGGCCGCCGCGAGAGTGACCGCGGTGGCCAAAACGAGCGCAAAGAGGCGGGCGGCGTACATCGTGAAGGTTTTTAGTTCCGTCGGAAACTGTCTGAAAACAAACTTAACGGCTCATTATATACCGTTCCTATTAAGTTGAACAGACGGGCTTCAACGCCGTCGCGGAAGTTTTTCTCCGAATCAATTGAATGGGACAGCCCCTCGTTGTCAGCGACTGGTCTCGGCTATCGGACGCATCTGCGGGGCAATGGACATCGCTAATGAGAAACAGGCTGCAGCGAGGGGACGGCGAAGCGGGAATGCGCATCGGATATCCTCTCGTCTAGGCGCTCCTGAAGATCCAAAGATTACCGCGAAATGCAGGCCCAGTCGTAATGCAGTTGGCAGAAGCCGACATTCGGGCGAATAATTTCACTTACTTGGCGTCAGCAATGTGATTTCCCATGTGAGCGTGATCCGCAATCAATGCAAGCCCCTGTGAGGTCGTAAGATACTTACTTTTTTACAGCATCCAATATGCAGAACCACCGGAAGCACATCAATCCTTGAGGCCACTCAAATTTAATCTGTGTCGATAAATCTTAGAAATCGAACCAATAAGTTACTTCCCCTCAAACCAGAACTTGATGCGCTGCCAGTCATACCTGGCGTGGTATCCATCTGGAAAATGATTTTCACTCTGATAGACATCCTCGCTTCGCTCCGGGACACTGCAGAATCGTAATTCCGAGTGGTGAAGTGTCTACGATTAGAATCGCGATCCAGTCCATGCGGACTATGGCACGGAACATGACATCGATGAGGGGGCGGGAAGGAAATAATAGTGTTGCATACTTCTGGATCGTGATTTGAAGGGATAAAGTGTGTATGATTAAAATCGCGAGACAGTCCGTGCGGACTACACGGAAGTAAGATCGTAAACACGGAACATGAAATGGATGAGGGGCCGGGATACAAAGCGGAAATGGCGGGAAGGAAATGATAGTGTTCAAGGAGGTTGAAAATAGTTTCAATAATTAACCGGCATCAAAACAGAGGTACGGCAGAAGCAAGGAATTGATATTGGTGTCCGCGATTCGGGGTAACTCACAGCCCGAGAGATGGCTAAATTGACCCAGCCATTTTAGCCCAGCAAATTGAAGTGCGGAATTGATATTGATGATGGGAGGAGCCCAAAGCTGATGAGAACCCAGAAATGAGGCCAGCACAGTGAATTGATGATAGGAAAGAGCGCAAAGGATTGCTGGCTGGAGGAGCAGGCACCTTCTGCTATTTATGCCCGGACAATACTTGAGGCGCTACGTGGCCACTGGTGGAATATGACCGCGGCAAGGTTCGCGAGTTACTGCGAAGAACTGCGGAACGACTGCGAAAAGGTCAGCTGAGGAATCATTCCAACATCTTTTGAACAGTGATTAACCCAAGTTCGGCTTAGGAGCTGGATAAATCTTTTCCGAGAAGACAACTGAAAGGGATAATTCTGTGCTTTTGCCATGGCTGAGATGTGCTACGCTGTCCGGGCCATTCTGCGGCGAAGTTTGCGCAGTGCGTAGTTGTTACGATGGGGATACCTACGCGCACAAATGGGGCAGGAACACAGGACTTTCAGAATGAGAGGAGAGCATAAAAGAATGGAGATGAACCTACATGGGACAAATGCACCGCCGAGGAGGCATTTGCTTAAAGAACGGTTAATCACGAATTCAGCAGAAACAAGGACATTTGGAGATATAACTGCATGGAGCAAATGCACCACCGACGAGGCATTCGCTTAAAGAACGGTTAATCGCCATGGATAGATATAGAACGTGGGTCAAGCATGTCCTCGAGGAGCAGTGTGATGCAATGCGCTGCGAAGGAGGAGCAAGTACCGCAGAAAAGCGCTATATCGAGGGTGCGCCCCTCCTGCGTCATTATCTTCCACATCCCGATTCCCTTGAGCGCGTACAGAAGGGGAGGCTGGGCAAGGGGAGAGCGGCACAAAGCCCGCGTGGACACCGGTGCGAAACCTGCGCTGGACGAGAATGATTGAGGGATGTTCCCCCCACCGTACGAAGAGGGGAGGGATCCGCGCTTCTCCACCTCCCTCCTATCTGCATCTCCACCTCCATCTCCATCTCCGCATCCGCGTGCGTACCACGGCCACTTGGCGGCTTGAAATTAAAATCCTGAATCGGAAGCCGCCATCCACCCCTACCCCCACTTCCGAGTCGGTGGCACGAGGCGAGCGAGGACACGAGGAGAGCGAGGGCAAAACTGGAGTGATGCGGAGGGCGATGGGTGAGGAAGGGAGAGAGTGGGGGGATCATCCGGAGGACTACGAAGACGAGGGTGAGGATGAGGGTAAGGGCGAGGACGGTGCGAATTCGTGAAGCCAAGCCGCCTACGGCTACGATCGTTGAGGACGGGGACGAGGAAGGAGACCGCACGGTAGAGGTGGGGATGGAGGTAAAGGCGCGGGCAGGGGCGGCGTGTTACGCAGGCCTCGACATCGTATGCGCGGCGCGGTCTCGTGAGGCCCAGCCGAAGTCCTACTCTGGCCGACGACAAGGACGGCGATGGCGACGGCGAAGCATAGACACACGCGTACAGATAGTGGCGAGACGGCGGCGACGGGGAGAGAAGGAGAGGGCTCTGCATAGACACTGCGGCTCCGCATAGACACACAAGTACCCTTCGCGCGGCGTCTTGAAGGGCCTGCACGTCCGCACGCCGAAGCCGATGTCAAAGACGGGGATCGCGCCCGATGATGAGGACGGGGACGGGGACAGAAGGAGCAGGCGGGGGCCAGGAGGGCGGCGCTGGGGAAGGGGGCGATGATGACGGCGAGAGCGGGGAGGATATGCTCGTGCGCACCCCGTGCCTTCACCTCCACTTCCGTTGCGATCCGTGACCAAAGGCGGCCGCCATTGACAACATCGAGGACACGAGAGGACACGCCCGAGTCGTCCATCGCGTCAAGCGCAAGTTGTCAATCAGCGGCTGTGCATGCACCGCCACAACTCCAGTTCCTCCTACTCCAAAATGGATAGGCCCCAAAAAAAGCCCCGGTGCGACCCAAAAAGGCTGGTTCTGGGCGAAAAGGGCCTAATACGGAACCTGGACCCAGGTGTAGCAGATGTGACCATAAGGCGCGT
>JARJLF010002906.1:0-26437 GCA_029378395.1 Mycena leptocephala
CCTCGCGCGCGAGTGCAGGAGCGTCACCATGACGTGCTTCGTGGGATGGATGGCTGCAATATCGGAGGCGGATTCTGTGTTTTGCGGGTGTTAGCGCAGGGCAATACATGCGATACGTAAACGGGATGGAGGGAAGGTGGAAGGCGGAGGGTGGGACAGAGGAAAGAGAGGAAAGAGAGCACTCACGAATCCCCAACGACCCGACCCCAACCAGCACCAACACAGACGCCGCCTCCTTGACGACGTGCTGCTTGCGCTTGAGCCACGCGATGCCCTCCGCTTTCGTTCTGCCGTAGGCGTATGGTGCATGTAGCGTAGGATGGCTGGTTTGCCGTTAATCGCGTTAGGATGTCGAGGCGCATCCCCGTTCGCATCCAAGTGTGAGGTGCAAGTAGCGCACGCAGAGGTGTTCCAAAGGCGCAGGCAGGCGCGACCCCAGCGCGTACACCGCATAGTCAGAACACAGCACGCCGTCCTTCTCCACCTCCGCTTGGGCACCGCGCACGAGAGGGTGAGGGAGTGCGGGGTGAGGGCGAGGATGGTGGCTTGGATGAATGCTGTGCATCGGGCGTTCCCTGAATGGTTCGGTAAGGAGTGTGTCGAGGGCCCGAGATTGAATATATTGTCGTAGGGTATGACTGTCGATATCCAGTTTGTGAGAAAGAGGGCAGGCTGGTAAGAATTTAAAGAGACCGACGGACGTGCAAGCTTTATGTTCGTGCCCAGGTAGGACCGCGAGCCGGGGGAGGATGTAGCGCTCAAATTATAGGTCCAACACTGGTCCAATGGCTGCCTGCATATCGTTCACAGAGGAATTACGATTGAGGTGTCTATAATACCCAAAATCCATTTATCAATATTATACCGCAATATCGAGCGAAACACGCACGAATTCCGCCCTCGAGGAGCCCTGCGTACACCAAAATTCAAGTCATCAAGCTCAAAGCAAGTACAGACCGCCAGACGCGGCGCCCAGGACGACCACGGTTTTTCCATTGGGTGGCGTGGATGCCATGACCGTCGGCACCAGGGTGAGCGCAACTGGACGAGAGGGCGGGAAGCAAGTTGAAACGCTGGCTGTGTCGGCCGTCGTACCCCGATAACCCGATGTGCCGAACATTGCCGAAGAGTCCTGTTGCTCAAGGTTCAATTTCTGTTGTGTGATATAAGTGAGATTTCCGGGAGGTTCATTAGCTACGAGTTTGCAATTGCTTTCTCTCGAAGACGGAAGGAGATTCGTACAGAAAAAAAAAGGCCCACGACTGATTCCTAACAGGCCCTGGGAAGCTCCTGCCAAGGGTTGTCCGAATATTAAGCTTTTTCAGAGCGAAAATGGACAAATTCCTTGTCTGTTCGTAGGCCAAATAGGCCAGCCGTGTCCGGATGTAAGCTTTTGGGGGCCACATTTTAGGAGATTTCCACCAAAGTTGTCACCGAGGACTGGTAGGCATCAGGAAAACCAAAATGCCTGTGCAGTACTATGCAGCAACCTGTGGCTGTGATGTACCTATGAGGCACTATGAGGCCCTATGCAGTACTATGCAGTGCTGCATAGGGCTCATAGTGCCTCATAGGTACATCTCGGCTACGGTTTTCCTGATGTAGGATCAGAACTCCAACCTAATACACACCGAACCATACTCAATAATTCGCTGACGTGGCGCCGGCGCTTCGGCGCGCTTTGAACAGCGCGTAGCGAAAATTTAACTTTTTTGTGCGATTTTCGGCGAAATTTTTACGGTACAGTGAAGACCCTTGTCCGACTTAAGCTTTTTGGGACCTTAAATCCACCTCGGAGTAAGCTTTTTGAGCCCAAAATTCAAGATTTTTTGGGACAACCCTTAGCAGGAACTTCCCGAGGCCTTTCCTAACTGATTCATTGATTCCGGTCCCCGGACAACCCGATCGTGACCCAGCCCGTACCGTAGGGTTCGTGTTCGCAGGTGAAAGGCAATATTTGGTATGCCCTGACCAAAGTATCATTATTTAGGACGTCCGGCTCAAAGATCTTGGTACTTGGACTTGTAACACTGTACATGTCTGTCGCATTTCCTGGGCGCCAAGCGGCTATTAGAAAATGCTCTGACTGGAAGTTGTTGAAGGTGAACCATATTTGTCTTTCTTTTCATAATGCACCGGCACATCCATCGATCCGAAACTCACCTCGAGCTCAATGTAGTCCAAATTTAGCATATGTACAGCTGGCAAGCCCGGGCTCAGAAACCTTCAATTATTAATAAATTCTGCGCATGTCCACGATGACCCGCCCCGAACGACGCCAAGAATTTGCGGTAGGCAGGTAACTTAGCTATCGTAATTGCGGAATTTCGAGCGGATCCAATGCTTGAACCACAGTATCCAAATTGATTATCATAACAATTCCTGATTCCCAAGACAACTCCAACAGCCACGCAAGATCACAAAAGAACAAAGCACCCCGAGTGGTCAACTATAGTACATGTATTGTAAATCTTTCTTTATGCACTCCTAATTACACATATGAAATGGTTGTCACTTGTCGCTCCTCGTCCATGATCGCAATCAGTCCTAGGGAATCATCGAGGCCGATTTGTCTGCAAGAGGACAATTTCACATCTCCGGTGTCCAGTTTACGAAATGTTGTGTGCGGCACTGGTAGTGGAATGAAGTGCACCAGTCCCAAGTAGGGCTCAAGGTAGGGTTCCTCAGGTTGCTGTTTGACCAGGAGGAGAACATGGGTCCCTGAAGCACCCACCGCCACGTCCGAAATGTGGTCAGGATGTTGGTAGAAACAACCCGGCCCGAATTCTATATTGTCGGAGTCGCGATCTGCATGTCCGGGCCAGAAATGAATCAAATTGAGTTTTGTGTCTGAGTCAGCTCTTCTGATTGCTCCCGCCAGAGAGGTAACCGCAAAAATTCCGTAATGGGGCGTGAACACACGGGGAGGGTGTTTTATCCCGCTGAAACCAGGGACAAATGCGCGAACCCCTGGCGCGTTGGGTGCACTGAGTTGTGTTGTATTGGTACCAGGATGATCGGATGGAATTCGCTGAGTGTCGGAGGCAGAGAGAAGAGGAAACGGAAGGCTCCGTACTGTGGGGTTGGAACTACTCTCACGGCCGAAAAATAGATACAGGGTTTGTCCAAAAGCTAGACATGGCACCCTCATCTATGAAAGGGTCAATATGGCGAATTTGGACCGACGAGATTTCTCACCCGACCAAAGATATCTGGGATAGCTTGTATGAAGGCATCTGGGGTAGTCTGTAATGCGGCATCTGCATTCATAGACCAGGACACGATATCCGATGTTGTGTAGAATCCCATAACTTGAGGGTTAATAAATAGGTGGGGAACTGGATGCTTGACGTTTGTTGGAGAGATAACTTGGGAAATGGAAATGTGAGCTCGATCGCGGAAATTGATGCAGATGACCGCCAGGCGCATGAAGCCCCTGTCGCTGCAATAAACATCAGCTAAGGCCTGCTACACGTCAGGGCAATGTAAATACATACCTGATCCACGCCCCGATTAGTGCTTTCCCCATGATTTCCGTACAGAGTGTGTGAGACGGAGACGCGCACACGAACGTAGAAGACAAAGGAATGAATCTTATGTAATATGACAAAGATCGTATATGACGTATGTATTCCAACACACCCCCTCGCGCGAAGTCCGAATGAAGAGTAAGAATAGAATAAAAACACCATTTATTTTCCGCCACGACCTCGATGTCCACGTCGAGTTTTCTTCTTTTTGTCTGCGTGCACCCCCTCGAGCTGAGAATTGAACGATGAGTTGGGAAGTGAATCGGGGCGCGAAATGGCTGGAGTGTCGGCATCGGAGTCGTCGGAAAGGATGAAAGGTCATCCGACTCAAATGCAGCAGGGACAGCAACATTATCATCATCGTCTGAGTCAGTGAGAATAACCAGATCCCCGTAAGCGGCAGCATCGATTTTTGACGTCAGAATCTTGGCTTTGACGTCGTCAGGCATATCGGCGACGCAACGACGAGCAACATGGCCAGAGCGACCACAGCGATGACAGACTCCATCCTTCTCCTTCGAATTACCCCAATCAAACTCACCCCTCACCCCCTTTCGTCCTTCACGAGCAGCCATCGCATCAGTCATCGGTTTGTCACCGTCGTCGTCCTCCTCTTTCTTGATCGACTGTGCAACACTGTCGGAAAGTTTCTCCTGCATTTCGTGGGCTTTAATGGCAGAGATCAAGGCGGCAAGTTTGGGAAATGGAGTGGTGTTGGATAGCGCGGAACGAATGGAAGAAAATGATGGGTGGAGACGAAGGAGGATGAGGTCGGCGAGGTCGTCGTCCGATGGCGCGTGTCCGATCGCCTTAAGCTGGCGGGCGACAGAGCGAATTGCCTCGATATAGACATTGACGGGCTGTTTGGGATCATGGCGGATGGAATAGAGCTCGTTGCGAAGCGCGAGCCGGAGGGCAGAGGAATCCTTCTGATATTCGTCCTTCAGAAGCTTCCATGCCTCGACACCAGTGGACTCATCCGCAATGATACTGCGGTAGTCAGCACCGATTAGGAAATAGAGCATAGAGTACGCGCGCTCGTTGTTCCGAACCCACTTCTCGGCCTCAGCTGCATCCGACGGCTTCTTCGTCCCATTAACAATATCCCAAATTCCTTCGAGTTGGAAGAAGACCTGGATGTCCTTGCTGAACAAACTCCAGTTGTTGCCGTCGAAAACAGCGATACGTGCGAGAAATGGATTGTTGGTGGTGGACATGGGAAACGGCGAGTAGAAGTGAAAATGGAAGGAAAATGACTGGCAATGGATTTGGATGGTATATTGTGGGGAGCCAAACTGTGCTCAGGCTTCAGAAGGAGCAGCTAGCGTCTACACCTGGTGGAGAATCCCCAGGGAGCCAAACTGCGCTCGGGCTTCAACAAGGGGCTGCTAGCGTCTACACCCGGTTTCGGAGTATCACCAAAACGACACAGAAAGCACAAGAAAGCACAAATACGGAGGCCGGGGCCCTATAACCTGTGAGACGGAGACGCGCACACGAACGTAGAAGACAAAGGAATGAATCTTATGTAATATGACAAAGATCGTATATGACGTATGTATTCCAACAGAGTGCACTTGGATAAATATAAAACCATGCCCTTTCATTATTCAAGTGCGCTACGTGCTGCAACGTAAGAGTGTCCCAGCAACTGATATTCCCTTTGCTGGTATGGGCCACAATGAGATTGGCTCCTGGAATAAAAAAGATGCTAGCCAAGCTCTCCACGGAAATATTGCCGATGTAGAAAGGACGTGGTTTCTCAGATTTGAAGTTTTTTATCAGTCGATCAGCCCTTCGCACGACGTTCTGCAGTTCGGAGAGAGACAGCGTATCGACCGAGTCCGCAGTCGATAAGGGGAGGGGTTGCATTTCCACCTCTCGTATACGCATTAGAGCGTCAACCCAAAGGGTCCTCTCGAATTGGAGTTCGCGGATGATGCGGCAGAGCTTGGAAAAGAAGTCAGGTATCGCGATTGGTGAGCGCATAAAGACAGACTTACCGAAAGGAGGCTGAGGAGATCGGCAACATCCAGTCGTTTGGCAAGCTCAAGGAGGATGTCCTGGGGAAATTCGGTGATGCTCAGCGACATGGTGCCAGGACTCAAGATGCTTGTTGCCAAGACTCGAGATGCAATCACTTTGACGGCATCTGATACTACAAGAAGCTTTAAATTTGCAGTGCAAAATGTTCTTGGTCTCTTATCAACAGATGCCACAACAATAAAAGTGCTCGTACCTGCACATTTGTAAAATGTTCTAGAAGTGCAAAATATATTCACTTGAGCTCAATTCTTGCCCATTCGCCTTCAGAAATGGCTCAAATTGAACCGACAGGCGTGTATAATATGTATTCAGACCGTTCATGAATCTCAACAGCCTCGAGATATTAGATATTGGGTCAGTGTACATATGAAGGCCAAGGGGAAGAGGAATAGTGCGCAGGGAGTGTCGTTCAAAGGTACGTGATTCTATCTCTGAATTCATTCCCTGCCTCACTAAGTCCTGCTTTCGGCGCCGACAGTGTCCGTCAGGCAGTATGTTTGGTGATCCCCACTGTCGACAGTGAGTAAATGATTTGGGTTCATACTATCTGACGCACTGACTTGTTCTCTCAAGTGTCTAGGGTTCCCGAGATCGTACGGCGTGCACGGACGCAGTCCATTCATTCGCATTGAGTTCGTCAATCCACCTCCCCCCCGGGGCCTACGTATCTGTGCGCGCTAACAATATCGAAAAGTTCAGCTGTTCCTCGCGACGTGCGCCGCAATTGCGCGTTCCGTGTTCATTTTCTTCGACTCTCCTTGGCAGTCCACAGGTTAGCGCGCGGATCAGATTGCGACGCGCAAACGTTAGCAATTGGTACGTGTCTCCGCTCTCTCCGAGTCTCTCGCACTGTATACTAATTCTGATTCTATAGCGCAGAACAAAGTGCCTTGACATTAACACATGACTTTGTGCACCGGCCAAGAGGTAATGTACCCATCTTTGACTCGCCGCGCGCCCTGCTGAGGTTTTATTTGAATAGGTGACCGGGGACGATGTAGCAATGTATGTTTACTCCAAGTACAGTTCGTCGATAGTAGATTAGTTTTGAATATAATGTGGACTTCAAATTATTTGTACATTCTAGATCTAAGTAGTGTGCAACAAAAATAGCGAACTAATACTTGGCCAGTACTCGGATAATATGTCGCTAAAACTTAGTTAAAACACCCTGGATTCTTGAAATACTAGCCTGCGTTTATCTGGACAATATGTTGCCACTATACGGCGAAAACATGTTGTATTATCCATGTATTATCCATGTATTGGCCGCTAAAAATTCGGCTCAAACTCCGGTCTCCGTTTCCGATGGCCGACTCATCAAAGTATATATCATCACAAAATCAGCGACGAAGTGCGGTGGCGAAAGCCCCTTGAGCTTCAAGGCTGAAGCTGTCATTTGAGTGGGTGGTCTTTGTCAGTGCTGAAGCTCCTGGGCTAAAGTGGCTTCCGATGGGTCCTTTTGTCGATGCCACAGTCTTCGTCTTGATGTCCTTAATTGAAGCCTTACTGATCTTCGATTGAATCTAAAGCTGGAAATATAGTACGAGTTTATTTCACCACTTCAGCCGCTTCAATTAACGTAGTTTGTGTCCATTGTTTTCAAGTTGTTTGGAGTCTTCACTTGCCCTCGAAAGCCAATTCACGGCTCAGACTTTGCCAAGGATATCCGATATCCTTGCCAACCACATTGTCCATTCGTATGTCTGCAATTTTCGCACTGTTCATTATCCCTAGGCCTACCGACCTCGGTTCGACTCCAACCAGGGATTCATATCTCGGATTCACTAGTCTTCAGGTTACAACGGGCACCTCTCGTAATCTCCTCTGCCATACCTGCCTCATCGCTCTGTATTCCGCTTCAAATAACTATAAACTCCCTCCGAGCCTGCCTTGAATGTGTGTGCGCGCACAAAAAAAACCTCGTTTTCAAAGCGCCAGCTTCCGATGCCGTTCTACGGCTGCATCGTTCAGCCATCCCCGGGACAAGGGTCGTGCCCGTCCCCACATGATCCCGTGTCCCTACTGCTCACGAACCACATTGGGACATCTTGCAATTGCTAGAGGTACAGGTACAGGGAACTTCTCGGCACCCGGGCGGAAGCAGTCCAACTCCCTGTGGGAGATGGTATCACATATTGGTAAATCAGAGCGCTATGGCGGAAGGTTTGGGTTCTGCTGGCTTTTATGAATACGCGACGGATGTGAGGTGCAGGGGGCATCGAGGGGATTGAGCCTCCATCTGACCACCCTCACTTCGACTCTGACTCAGGATACTGACTCGAGATATGACTTGGATATAAAAGGGGTAAGAAGTCGGTGAGAAGTTGGTAAGAAGTTGGTCTTATTAACCAGCCAGAATTCAACATGCCCGAGATCGCCGGATGCTGTACATATTCAGAATAATATTCCCTCTTCAAGTTGCTTGCCGGGCCCTCTATCTCTGAGTTTCTTGTATTCCTCCATTCTTCCTTGGTCATGTTGCAATTTGTGGAATTTGGAAACCGACATTGGCCTGCCAACCATTGTTGTCCTCCCGGCAATGACTTGCCGCTTGCCGCTTAAACTTCAACTTAAACTTTCTCCTTGCTATCAATTTTGTGGTCGGAGCAACGTGCGTTGGCGCTTGTTGAACAGGAACATGAGGTATTTGATAACCCGGATTTTTATTCAGTTGGTCGAATAGAGTGTAGCATCATTATCATGGAGGGATTCTTGGAACACGAACACGTATACTTAAACTTACTTTTTCCCCACTTAGATAGCTACGATTAAATTGCACTTTCAGACTCATACATCCCCGCCATGACATATCTTGCCCGATACATATAAAACCTTCTCCCTCACGGCACCGCAATGTTTACTCCCCTCTGCACCCTTCCCCGACCTCACTCAACTCCAGCCGATAGTTACATTGTATTTTGTAGAGTGCTTCATAGGCCCCAAGGGGCCTGCAGGCGCTATAATGGAATTAATAGTAATCATGTGGATTGTTGATTGCGTACAGGAAAGAGGAGGACGACAATTGTCTATGCAGTCTCAAATTGAAACAGAGGGATTACCTATTTTTCCCATCATCTTTGAACGCTACGACACATACCAATGTATTACCATGTGCGACCGGATGGTCGAGTTCCACTGAAAATGGGTAAGCAAAAATGTAATGCAGTTTAACATGATGTCTTGTTCAAGTTGACAATGATGTGGTGTGCGGCACCGGAAGTGGACTGAAGTGGACTAGTCCCAACTTGAAGTACGGTTCAAGGTAGGGCTTCTCCTGTATGACCAAGAGAACATAGGTGCCTGAAGCACCCACTACCAAGTTCGGAATATGGTCAGGGTGTAGGTGGAAACAACTCGGCCCGAACTCTATATTGTCTGAGTCAGGATCTGCATGTCCGGGCCAGAAATGAATCAAATTGAGTTTTGAGTCTAAACCGGCCCTGCTGATTGTGGCCACTAGAGAGGTAACCGCAAAAATTCCGTAATGGGGCGTGAACAGACGCGGGGTGGGAATTTTGATGAAACCCTGGGGATATGCGAGAACCTCTAGCACTAGGGAGCGCCGGACTGCGCCGGCAGAAACCTTGCTTGCTTTGCTAAGATGATGTACTCATTTGGATTAAGTGGTACAAATTTTAATCGTTCTTAGGAGATATATGTAGTCGTCGTCAATTCCCAATGGCTGGTGCATATGCATTCACATTACAGATTTCAGGGCCAAACAATTCCATACGTGTTGGTCGACATAGCAAAGCCGCCCACCGGGACTCTTAGTCTTTTCAACCTGTATGTGGCACTTTCCGAAGCTCGGGGCGAGAAACCATCCGTTTATTCAGCAATACATTGTTCATGAAAGGACATGATCCAGTCTTGTTGGCAGAGGATGATAGGTTGGAGGATGAGATACAGTCGTATGTCCATAGATTCTCAAATAAGCTAAGCGGTCGTCTCGGACACGTGAGTGGGAAGGAGACGCGGAATCCTTTGTCGTGGGACAAAGGAATCCGCATGAGGGGGGAACTTGGAAGAGCCAGGGGCTCGTCCGCTCGGCTGCTGCGCTGCGGGAGGAAGCGACGGGAGGACGCGTCAAACGCGGCACAACTCCGCACGGTTAGCAGCTCCGAGCAGACGTACTTTTACTGTACTCCGCAAGTGCTCCGAGATACTTGACGCGAGGAACGAGCGGCTTGAGATTATCAGAGGATAAGCTAATACAGGGAGATTCGGGAAAGCCGTGATGCGAGCGTGACTCTGTCACTTTCTGTTCTTGAGTTCTTGCTCGCATCCATCCCAACTCTCCCGTTGCTCTCGCGTCTTTTTTCGCCCATACCGCTTACCCTTCTTTTTCTTTCCATTAGTGCGTGGTTGGGTTTTGCGCTCCATGCATGCACTTTCCCAGTCTCCCGCTGAGACTCAGCCGCGCGCTCAGAGCCCGTACTCGTCCATCACAATGATGTCAATGAAAGGTTTTGCCTCCAAGGGGGTCCACTTCTGCGGTATTTCGAAATGGGGTCGCATTTGACGCAGTTTTACCCACTGAACACGAATATGGTGGTCCCGAAGCACTGGGTGAAGTCGTCATGCAGCTTGAGGCCAAAAGATTATTCCCATATCAGGCCTGATAACAGCTGATATGATGGGACAGCCACTCCGAAACAGGGAATTTGTCACGTGTCCTTGTTCGATGCGTGACTTGCTCAATTTTTTCCTCCTTCCACATTGCACTTTTTCGTGATCTAAACGTTGGGATACATACTAGGTAGCATTCTGATGCCCCCCATCTGAAAAAATCGTTGAAATTGGCTAAAATGGCGTCTATATAAGGCAATTTCCCACGGGGGAGGGGGGGGAGGGGTCTACCAACCCTCGGAAAAAAAACTTTTGTAGGTGATATCTTTTTCTCTTATCATTGGACCCCCTTGTTTGCCTCCCAATTTGGACTCTCATGTGACAATTCGGAAAGATGCGCGATCATTGATTTCGGACCAATGGGTGGGTCGAACCGTGTTACAATTATGACTGTGGAGAGACCTTGTCAAGCAAGGTAATGTTGGATCCACCGGGTGTCATTGTATTGGGACCAGGGTGATCAGACGGAATTCGTGGAATGTTGGAGGCAGAGAGAAGAGGAAACGGAAGGCTCTGTACTGTGGGGTTGGAAGAACCCTGGCGTGTGAAAAAGAGATATAGGGTTTGTCCAAAGGCTAGACATAGCACCTCTATCTACGAATGCTCAATACGGTGAATTTCAACTTATGAAATTTTCTCACCCGACCCCAAGATATCTATTGGGATAGCTTGTATGAAGACATCTGGGGTAGTCTGTACTGCGGCATCTGCATTCATAGTCCTGGACCAGGACACGATATCCGTCGTTGTGCAGAATCCCATAATTTGAGGGTTAATAAATAGGTGGGGAACTGGATGCCTGACATTTGTTGGAGAGCTAACTTGGGAAATGGAAATGTGAGCTCGATCGCGGAAATCGATGCAGATGACCGCGAGGCGCATGAGATCCCCATCGCTACAATACAACATCAGCCAAGGGCTGTGACATGTCAGGGTAATGTAAATACATACCTGATCCACGCCCCGATGAGTGCTTTCCCCATGATTTCCGTACAGAGCGCACTTGGATAAATATAAACACTGTCCCTTTCATTACTCCAAGTGCGCCACACGCTGCGAGGTAACAGTGTCCCAGCAGCTGACACTGCCTTTGTAGTTATTGGCCACGATGAGGTTTGCTCTGGAATGAAGAAGATGCTAGCCCTGCGTTCCACGGAAAAATTGCCGATGTGGAAAGGACGTGGTTTCTCAGACTGGAAGTTTTTCATCAGTCGATCAGCCCTCCGCACAATGTTCTGCAGTTTGGAGAGAGACAGCATGTCGACTGAGTCCGCAGTCAATAAGGGGAGGGGCTGCATTTCCACCCCTCTTATGCGGATTAAAGTGTCAAGCCACAGGGTCCTCTCGAACTGGAGTCCGCGGGTGATGAGACAGAGCTTGGAAAAGAAGTCAGGTATCGCAATCGGTGACCGCATAATGACTGACTTACCGAAATGAGGCTGAGGAGATCGGCAACATCCAACCGTTTGGCAAGCTCAAGGAGGATTTCTTGGGGAAATTTGGTGATGCTCAGCGACATGGTGCCAGGACTCAAGATGCTTGTTGCCAGAACTCGCGATGCAATCACTTTGACGGCATCTGATACTACAAGTGGCTTTAAAGTTGCAGTGCAAAATGTTCTTGGTCTCTTATCACCAGACGCTACAACAATAAAAGTTCTTGCCCATTCACCCCATTCGCTCTCAGAAATGGCTCAAATCGAACCCACAGGCATGTATTCAGACCGTTCATGAATCTCAATAGCCTCGAGATATTAGATATTGGGTCAGTGCCCGTGTAGTCTGTAGGCACGTACATTGGACTCAGATTCATGCAGGTTTGAACTTGACCTGCATCCCCTCCAGAGCGCAGCCGAACCGCGTTCCGTGCTGCGTCTCGAGCGCATTCCGTGCAGCCCAAGTATTGTGATAGGTTTCAATGATTACCTATGCTCGTACCAAAGACCCATTTTAAACTTGGTTTGACCCACAGAGAGCTTTAATCCAAAAACGAATCTACACAGCGCGCCCACGTGACTTGGACGGGATAAAAGTCACCGCGTTTTTCTACATCCGTGGTGATAAATATTAGATGGACTCGTGCGCTATCAACTGTGAGAATATTTCAGGTGTTGGTCTGTACTCAAACGGAGGTAGAATCTGAGCCTGAGGCGCAACGTGAATATCCACTTGATGGATACAGTATCTCAGTGACAACTTGGCCTACGGATTCTCTACAACCTTGAAAAGTCTATTTAAAATTCCTCATGAATCCCAGTATTGCCCTCTTCGACCTCTTCGGCCACTTCGATCTGGACAATGGTTCAATTTTTCTTGTGCTGAATGGCCTAAAGCAGCAAACTTACCGTGTCACAGTAAATGAGATCAATCAAACCATTGACATCCACGAGAGGATACCCAAGCTTGATGGCAACATCTGGGCTGATAGGGTCGAAACCCTTGGTGCGCTGAAGGTTGGCGATTGAATCATAGACCTCCTGGTTCCACCAGCATCCACATGCCTCGGCCCTAAAATTCACGCAAGGAAGGGCAAGTCCTTCCAAGGCAGCCTGAGACATTCGCACAATTCCGTCGGGATCAAATGACCAGTAGAATGTTTCATCCTCCAGAGGAACTTGAACCACCAAGTGAACACCAGAGGTGTCTACGTTGGCAGGGAACAGGAAGAGATACAGATCATCTGTGGGTGCATTTGCCATAAATGTTCCCTCCAATGTAAAGTCGTCCACATCAAAAGATATTGAGAATTGCAAAAGAATACGTTCAACGATAACTGAAATATGGATCAGACTCTTGGGAATTGCATGGATTATCACGCACAATATGCATCTGATGGAATACATCATGAAGCAAAGAATTGAAATGAAGTTTGACGGGGACTTGCCTGCATCCAAGCCCGATTTATCCATAACATGGTTTGCTTGCGAAAGCCAGGATTTTCTGATCTCCCGTCGTGCCTTACCCTTCAGGTATAGGTTTTTGCGTAAGCAAAATTCCTCATGGATGGGTATATCTTTGAGGCCAACACTAGGTCTGTGTCAGTCAAATTCGTGGGCTAAAATGATCAAGAGTGCTTGCCGTGTCCAGCCATTCGGTAACACAACAATGTGCTCAGTGAGGGAGAATGAACTCCTCTGGCTATATGTATCTATCCACCTTGTTTCAACAATATCCTGCGAGCCCAGGCTGTCTGATACAGAAATTGCGGAAAATGGATTGAATGTTGCATAGTAGCTAGAAGTGGGCCAGGAAAGAGATCCAAGCAGAACAGTGCCTGAATCAGCAATGTCAATCTTATACCACTGGCGAAATATTGAAAATATGTGATGGATATCATCAAGAGACATGTTGGAAAGAAGTCGTTCCTCCAAGTTGGTGTCTGATGTGAGATGAACTCCAGATGAGATGGAGGGACCTGGTATTCCCCGAGGAATGGGTGTGGGATTTGGGTCGTCATTGCCATTGACCTCAATGCACAACCGCCCAGTGGAAGGGCACATCCACAACATTGTGCCCAACCCCGGCTGGTTCCAGAGACCGTGTGAGTCTAGGACAACTAGCCACTCTCCAGTGATGTCCGCCCAGTGAGTGAGTGCAGCCTTGAACCCGTTAGTTTGATTTGTATATCCCTACACTGAGCTCACTCACACGGAAGTGCCGGTACTGTAGTCAAATTCATGGTCAGCCGCATCTTCACACAGGTCAAGGTGAAAACTGACCATTTCATTCTCTGCAAACCCCGACGCTAGCAAGGATTTCTGATGTATTTTCCGAAATTCATTGAGTGGAATCAATCCTGTTGTAGGGTGACAATTCAGAGTGGCCCGAGAGAAATGAGCTTTAAGTACCATCGTGGTAGATCAAAGCCTGGAGGCGGGCGCACGAGGTCACCCCGAATAACTGAACCAAAGAGGGATGTCTGGGGTTTAATATCAGATAATGTTGAACACTCTTCAAATTTGAATATTGCCACCGTGAATTTTCACGCTGTTCTGCATGAGCCCGGTGCTGCAAAAATTCCATGAGAAAGGCGGGATCCCGCGACCAGAATATGCCTTGCCTTGCTAAAGTCAGATCCCCGATACACAACCACAGTGAATTCCTCCTGGCTCCCATGGACGCGCGCGTGATAGATTTCCCGCGAGCCGACGACCCGGAGAGCCCGGCGCTTCACAGCTCCGGTCCTTTTGTGGCGAAAGTCGTGGTATTCAACAATATTCTGTTTCGCCACTTCTTTCCCGAACTTGAGATGGCCCAGTTTGATATTTGGAAAGTCTAATTCGGTCAGACAGATACCTCAAGGGCCACGTAAAGGCTTACCGCTTTCTTCCGAGATGCTGCTAATCGCCTGAATGGTGAAATCACTATCCCGGATTGTGAAATTATGACAATTCTCGAATATCGCGCGACTGGCACACATCCGAATTAGCAGTGCCGCATTCAGAAACAGATCCTAGCGCGCTACCTAGCTCCTTCGGTCATGATTTCGGGCACAGGGGACTTCAGTGGCTTTGGACGAGCCCGCCTGGGCATGGTGGGCGGGTAGGTCGTGGTAGTGGAAGAGAGGCGGAGAGAAGGCTATATGATGAATTTATTTATGAACTTGATGGGCGTTTAATTCGCCGAGTGCCACGGCGCGTTAACAGCTTTGGCACTTCGGTCGTGGTGATGGAAGAAGCACGAAGGCGATCCATATCTTTTCAAGAGCGCGGTTGACCAGACTCGGAGTCACCACAACCTGAGTCGAGCAGCGGAGCCGTCGGAAACGTCCGAGCGGAGTTTAAAGGCTTCGGACAGACGTAATTTTATAAAGAGTAGAATAGAATAGAATACAACTGAACGAACTTGATTAGTGCTGACACTGTATAATATTAGTCTCGTTCCCATCCGTTATAGGGCAGTCGCTCACTGCGCTCACGGGCAGATATCCTACCGGAGATACCGGAGCCTCGGATTGTCCGAGGCAGAAAGTTTTAATGGAATTTGATGGGGGGGCACTGCCCTATACACACCGGGATACCCAGCGCAAAGCTCCACATTAGGAATAAATTCGGTTGAAATCTTGCGTTTCGGTGCTTCGGTGTTACCATATATGGCAACCCCGAGCAGTTCGGCTGAGCCGAAACGCAAAATTTCAATCAAATTTTATTCCTAATGTAGAACTTACCGTTCTGTATTCAATTGTTAGCTGCCCGAAATTTGGGCACTCCTGGTGTGAGCGCTGTGTATAGAAAATATGCGAGCGTGTCACGCTATGATTATCTTTTGCTTATCGGGTGACTCGACGGTGACACGGTGTGACCAAACAGTGATAGGACGCGTCCAGTGACAGCTCCCTTCCATCGCGTCCTTCTGTCCTCATATGCTCGGCTTCTGGGATGCCCGTGCAGTCCCGCCTTGACGGCCACATCAGAGATGCTCAAAATCTGCCAAGCTGTTACAGAAGGTCCGCGATGACGCCAACAAGACGCGTGAAGGAGGCTACTGCTCCGCTGCTGTACGCGCCAAAATCCGGAACGAATTTGCCGAGCGCAATCCCGGTAAGATAGCCCACCCATGGCAGGTTAACATTGGGGAGGCACTCAAGCTGGGCCTCGACTTCTCGCTCCTGGCAGGAACCGACAATCCCTTTTGTGATGCCGCTCTTTAGCCAGCCGGACAAGATTGTTATAATTATATCCCCGTTGAGTGCACTGGAGGAAGATCAGGTGCGTGCTATATCCGCCTTACCTGCATTATTCTCGTTAACAATGTCCGACATTAAATGTTCTTTAACGAAATCCTCGGTGATTCTTTGCAAATGTTTGGATTTTTATCCATTTATCTCATTCAACCCCATCGATCCCGAGTTCCTCTCCTTTTCAACACTGCCCTTTCATTTGTGACCAACCGGCTGACCTACGCGCAGTTTTCCTTGGCAGACCACAGTTTCTCGCAGCAGCTGATTAATTAACCGTTCTTTCAAGATTTCTTCGCTCCGTTGTACCAATTTCCCCATATATCCCTTCTCCTTTGTGTTTCCTCAGCTCTTGCTCTTGAAGTAATCCCTTATATCCTCGAATTTTCTTCCTGCTGGATGCAGCCTTTTCATTTGCGAGCGACCGCCCGACCAGCGCGCAGTCTTTCTTGACAGGTCACAGTTGCTGTTGGTTACGGCGCAGTCGATTCGATCCCTATCACTGGGCTGATGGGCCGCGCACTCCTGCCGGTTGTGAACATATATACCTACGGCGTGGTGGTCACCGTGGTGGCCTCTGGTGACGATCACGTGCCTGATGCGCGCGCCAAAAACGCCGGATATATTGATCGTGGTGACTTTGGCTTTTTATATCTACGTTGCCGCATTGGGACAGATCGTTCGAAAGGATCGTACGTAGGATCGGATCCATTGTCATATTTACACTCTATCCATTATTTTTTCTGCCCTCCCTTCGAGCCGCGACACCGGCGCGTTGTCTCGGCCACTCAACGATTGAGGTTCGTTATCATCCTCGGTGGTTTTGAGGCCGTGAAAATGCAGTGTGAAGTCACTCAGGCCAAGTGCACCTTTGAACCAAACAAAGATGGCCTTTCCTTCCGATCGAGCTATCTGATCTGTTCATTTCGTTCGATCGAAACTGTGCCATAGTGAGGTTCCGTTCCATCCCATCGAAGGCATTGAACACTTACTACGAAAAACTTCCGTTCCATTCCATTGAGGGCATCGAGCAATTGCAATGTATAACTTCCATTCCATCCCATTAAAAGTATTGAAGGCTCACTATGTAAAACTTCCATTCCACCCTATCGGCATTTCCCGATGTTCACGATCGGTGATTTCTCATTCGAATCTGGCCGTTTCAGCCGATTGAATTGAAAGAGGAGTATAAATTAAAAATGAGACAATGTCACTATTTTCCTCTCTTTCTTTCTCCTACACCCACCATGTCGACACCTGGTGAACGTCCCTACCAGGAGGACGATTTGTGAGCTATTGACAATTTATTTCCTGCTTTCAGAACTGACAATGAATAGGACAGGAAATAAGGACAGTCTTGTCAAGCTGGTGCAGCGCCAAATAGCCAAATGGCCGGGACCTGGGAAGTTTCAGCCATCCAAAGTCAAAGTCGCTCTCATTAAATCGACCTTGCTTGACCCAACCTACGGCTTTACGACTAATAGGCCTCCTGTCGTCTTTCTTCATCCTCCTAAGGGTAATGGTGGTATTGCGACACCCGGTATGCACCGGGACAATACTGAGGAGCCACCAGGTATTTTTCGTGGCGGTGTTCTCATTATATGCCCTGAAACTATTGCAGTGGAAAACTCGCCTCCCTCACCTCCACATGAAGAAAATCCCGCTCCCTTGGAGGTAATTAAGCACAGTTGTGTTTGCGAATAGCGTGTTGACATTCTCTTCATTTATCCAGTTCCTCTCTGTTCGGATTTATGTTGAGGATTCTCGTGTTGTTCCTACGCATAAGACAGTGGTCATGGTCTCTCTTCCGGTTTTAAATCGCACCAATGGTGCCATACACGTTTATGCCAGAGATATCATAGCTGCATTGCAGAGGAGTAATGGAGCTATCGAGATTCCGTCAACTGGTACAAATTGTCGTTCAGCTTATCTAAAATGCTCACTTGTCTGTAGGCTCCGGACTCGTCATGATCTCTTTCCCTGATCCTGAGGACGAGGAATGGAAGATTCCCTTTGTCCGCATTCCACATGGCCATACTGGGGACATCGCAAACTTCAGTCCCGATGTGTTGGAAATTCCACAGGACCTCCGTCTCAAACTGAACGTAGATAATGTAAGTTTCCCAACGATCACAGAGACAATTTTACATGAGTCTTAGGTATCATCTTCATTGCCTGCGGTCGTGAACTCCGCTGTCTCTGCGGACTCGGTTACAACTTCAGTCCCTGGGTCATCAACTTCAGTACAACCAGTAGCGCCTTTAGAGGAGGAGCCTACCAGTCCTGTCGTAACGTTCCTCCGCGAGAAGCTCGCAACGAGGGCTGGCTATCTCTCCTTTGCAGCCAATCGCAACCGTGTGATATCTAACCCCGTCATCGTCAGCGACTGGCAATTCGCAGTCAGTTTCACAGGTACTTACAATAAAATGAAAACTCCGGTGGTGCATCTCTTTTTTTAATCGAATGAAACTGTACAGCTGATATATTGCGATAGAAAGTCAACAAAGAGGCGATTCGAAAGGCCTTGGGCGTTGGTAGTACCTGGCTATCACAAGCCCATACTGCGGTTGATATAATCAGCAAATATGGCGCCGTGACAGAGGTTGCAGACACTCTGAAACTAGTTGAGAACCCACCCAGTGGGTCTATTGTTCTCTACAATTTTTTGAAGGACTGGAGGGACAACCATCCTATGTAGCACTTGCTAGCACAATACTATCTGAATCGGCGACCCTTCCTCAGTGTGTAATGTTACTGTAAACTTCTTCGCAACATATGATGTGATATTACCATGCTTAAATGCAACCTAAAATGAATCTGAATGAGATTTAGAGAGGCCAAGCAGTGCTGTTATCTCTGGCGAAGACTGAACGCGTCGAGTGCAATAAATGGACTGGTCTCGGCAACACTATTACATTGATTGGATTGTGCCACTGCTGAATTGGTTCCATTCGACCAGGAAAGTCAGTAGATTGGGTTAAAAACATGTAAAGATCCTGTATTAATTATGCGGCCCTGTATTTCTTGTTGTGTCACCGACAACAAGACTTTTCAAGGATCAATCACGATCACGTGACATTCTGCACTCAGACAAAGTTGTCGCGTACGGGACAAGGAGCCTTGGGGTATATGATTCCTCCAGTAATTAGCAAGTATGACATCTTAAAAGCCTCCCTCCGAACTCGACCAACCTTGGTCAAAGGTTCCCCATCCGTTAGAGAACAATCATGTATCCTAATATGGCAGCATACGCGTGCGGTACAGGTCTTGTTACCATGCACTCATTTCTCATTATTTTGTTCAGTGTGAATACTTTGAGATTCAAGAAGCTTCAATCTAGAGAATGAGATAGTTTCCAGCACCAGAGTTAAGGTTTTCAGAACTATAAAATGTGTGCACTTCCGAGTACACAGGTGTTCCATCGATCTCCTTATCTCGTGTTTCCACTATTTGTAGAGCGAAATTTGAATGCGAGTGAAATTCAAACTAAGCACAGTACCCAATATAAACTGCTGACAACATAACTAGGAGGGATAACTTGCAGCTGAGGCAAGTACAACATCAAGATTGCCCTTGAGATAGTCGGAGAATGCACGCGCCCGAAATTGTCGGGCATATTTGTCCGAGATGAAACGCTGAACCAGGTGAATATCCCAGCGAGGCTTCTTCGTCAGATCCAGGATGAGATTTATCACCCGCATCCGGCGAGTGTGCTCGTTCTTCTGCCCTCCGTTGTTGCGGCGCCATTTCCCGCCCCAAGTTGCGTTCAACTCTTCAACAGAGATGTAACCATTCATGCCCTCCTTCCATTCCGTCCAATATTCCCAGATTGCGGCTGCCGAAACATATTTGTAGTGAGGGAGCCAGTCCCCATCACGCCATTCCGGCGCATGTTTACGGAAGCGTTTGGCACCATAGCGTTGAAAATAATGCTGCTCGCGTTCGGCCGGAGAGCCGGGGCAAGAATTGAGAGTTGTTGGACCGGAATTGCAGCTGTATGGAATGTAGGCATCGGTGTAGCCGGTGTAGAAGGAGCCAGAACCGGGGAAAAGGGTATGTTGGGCTGAACATAAAAGGAGGCTGCAATTGATGCGTCGAGACTGGGATCCGGAGGAAAGTCAACCAGAGGGTCGTCATTGGGCCCAAAGCTTGGAGTCGCCACCAAGTGAGGAGTGAAGGGAAGGATAGACACGCCCGAGAGATTCTGAGAGATGCGGTGGACAGGATCATCTACTCCGCCTTATTATATGTTCAATATCATGCATGCTGATATTTGCAAGTGAGAACGTACCGTGAGTCCTCCTCTGCCGCTTCGATCCCGCAACTAGCTCAAGAAGCGTCTTCATTTCACCCATTTGATTCTGCATTGACTCCATTTGAGCCTGGTAGGCCTGCCGCTCGCGCTCAAATCGATGTTCTGGGTCGCGAGGACACCTTGCATCGAAGCCACCATATGCTGGGGGAGGTTCTTGAAGGCCAGGCGAGCAGTCTCCTCGGCGGCATTTATTGCTGCAGTGGAGTTGGTGGCAAATTCACGAAAGACGGTCGAGTTGAAGGGGGCAAACGTGTAAATCAAAGCCTGGGGAGTTTGAGTGAAGAGAACAGCCAAATCTTGGACAAGGACGCGACGAAACCAAATCATCGTGGACAGAAATTGGCGCAAAGCGATATCCCTAGCAAGAGGGTTCGCATGTTCACGGCTGAGTAGTGCCGCTTGCTCTTGTTCGATCCAAGGAAACAATTGCTCCAGAATTTCGTTTGGAGGATCTGTGAATGTTTTTGAGTTTCCATTGCGTTGAGTCATCTGTAACTTACCAAGACAGTCCCGGGCTACGCGGTAGAGGTCCGGCTTGGCACTGTTAAAATGCGCGGCACCAAGAAGGGCTCCCACGGGCAGCGCGCGGTCGTAGCAATTTTTGAATGACCCACTCTCGTTCCACCCTCCCAACGCTTTGGTGTCGCTGACGCTTGCACCGAAGTTCCTGCAAGTTTGGGCCGCAAGAGCTCTGGTGGCATGTGTAATTTTTGTAATCGAGACGTTGTTGGCCAGATGCATCGCCTTGACCCTGTCGTGATGAGCTTCAAAGAGGTCAGACGAGTCGGGGGAATTCGATAAATGTTCTTACCTTGATAACTCATCTCTGACGTCCCAATTCCAGTCGAAAAAACATGGTAATTGTACCAATCACGCCGCCCGTACTCGCCGTACTCGGTATCTGAGAAATTGGGAGCAAAATCCGGCACAGGATGCCTGGCGATGTGGAAATACCCGAATAACATTATCGCGATGGCGCCGACACCGCAGAGATCGGCATGCTTATGGCGCAGGACTCCATGCTCGTCAACGCGACCAGTTTGATTGTGCTTTGCATTGTCCGCCAGCACACCAAGAACCTACAAAGTATAATGAAGCAGGCTGCATGTGCAAAAATAAAAGAAGTACATACCAGCGCCTCGATATCATCCCCAAGAATTATGGACATCTTGAAGAGATCAGACCAGAGCAGGATGCGGGCGCTGTCCCCTCTGAATGCGGTCGCAGCTCCCATTAACAGCATCGCACGGTCACGCAGACCGAGGTAAACCGAGGTGCGACCCGAAAATTTTGTTGAGCACCAGGCTGCACACTGACGAAGCTCGGTGGTCGTGTAAGTATCTGTGGAGGTCAGAACCCGTAATAGGACCGTGAATGCGAAACAGACACAGACCTAATGAGCTCCCCGCTGCCTTCGCAATTTGTGCCTTCTCCGCACGCTTCGGCCCATCGTGCTTTGCGGCTGATTCAAATTGGCGAATACGGGCGTCATTTCGGAGAGGAAGCTGTGCATCAGGATATTCCTTGTAGAGATGTTGCGAGTGGAACCGATGTGACTCCAGCGCCGAGATGACTTGTGAGATTTGGGATTTCCCAACGGATGACCCAGCAATTGTTTCATTCGTTCCGCCGCGCTTTTTCTGCAAGACAATGTAAATGCTGAAAGCTCGAGACCGCAATGTGCAAGATACGACACCTTTTCACGCGTAGTTTCGTACTGAAGGAACATTGCGACCTTGGAGGCAATGATTGGCATTGCAGGGAGCGCGACGAGTTTATTGTTTTGTAAGACTTTGGCTAGTTCTGCTGCATCCCACCAAGTCTCGTAACTTTTGAGGTGGCGGTCATACGTCTTTGGTGTCGCTTTATCTTCCTGCTCCTTCGCACGAATTTCAAGCCGAATTTTCTGCGATTCCGACTCTAACTGTTGTAGAGAAAAATTGAGGCGACCCGGTGATGGTCCAGGAGGGACAACGGTGGCAAGAGAGGTCTTTGGAGTGGGTGGCATGAAAGTAAGACTGGTAATGCTTGTGTCTGGGCCGAGCGACAGCATTGCGCGATTATGGACAGGACTGTCAGCCACTACATCGAATCGCGGTGATGCGCTAGACGCGAAGCGAGCTGACTTCCGTGCCAGAGGAGTATGGGGAGCATTGGGTGGTGTGTAAATAGCTGGAGAAGCGGCCATTAGAGTGCTGTGACGCCGGCAAAATGGTAGCGGGAAGTTTGTTGTGAGGAGCGAGAAGAGCACGGGATCGTGTTATGCCGTGTATTTTTCCCAGTGCCCGACCTCGCGAGTCGCTTGATTGGCGAGGGTCGCTTAATTGGCTAGGGATAACGGTGTGATTTGCCCGCCCACGCGAGAGTACAGGGGTAGGACTGAGACACAGAAAGACGGGGATGCAGAAGGAGCTACGCTATAGAGAGAACTTGCGAGGGCAGCTAAGCCTGCCGTATTCCAAGGCGATGGGAAAGAGAAGCGAAAGATTGTCGTTCACACGCTTGCCTTGCCGGCGGCATTCCTTCTTAGGGCTCGAAGCAGTGCTGATCGGGACTACGGGCCTGGTGACCGATCACTGGCGGGTAAAATCGTATATTCCGGTGGTGACCTCGGCTATGCTACGCGGGGGTCACCAACAGCGTCACCAGAGCGGCGTGGTTACCCTACGTATACTCTATATAAAACTGAACTTGCCCATCTGGAAACATCCAGGCACTCACAAAGAGCACTACAAACATGCATGTCTGCGAGATTCAGCAACGTGCCTCAGATTAAACCATGGAGTCCAAATTGTTCGAGATGCTCTTACCATCGCAAATCGGAGAACAGCAATCATTCGAAAACCCCACGTGCTAAATCCATCGGGATCGGGCGTAAGAATTGTGGCTGCCCATCTTGTTACCATGACCGAATGCAATTGGGTTGCAAAAATCCGGGACAATGCATCGAAACGGCGAAGATGTTGATACACAGTATTCACCCAAAATGGAACCCAACGATAGGGAACCCTGATTTGAACGAGGAGCTCACCCTCACGAATGATGAACTTGAATGCAATAAAAAGCCACTACAGACCGACCAAATAACGGTGTTTGATCCATCTCTTACTTTGTCCAACATGGCAGATGGCTTTTGGATCTTTGCTTTTGAGGAATCACTCCACGAGATCGCAACGAGGAGATCTAAAATATTTGGGACCCAACCGACTCTTATGACTGTATTTATACATGCACGTGTTCTCCGTGCAGGCGAATTTGAACCCCTACCTGAAGTTATGATCAAGACAGTTACAGGTAATACTGAACAAATGAGACGTTGTCAGTCACCTTTGACCGACCGGAAATACCACTGACTTTTTCATCGGCTCTATTGGGAGGGCTACTGTTTGTACTACAGAATACACAAAGGAATGTACCACTTCTCATTTGCTCCTCCTCTGAAATTCTAGCACGAACTCTGGTGAAAGAGAGACTCAAATTTGAAAATAACATGTTGCGCCCGAACTTTAGACTATTGAAAGCTGTGTTTGCGGCACTGAATGAAAGGGTTGCCCGCATCCAATTCAAAAAAGTAACAGATAACCAGGCCAAACTCCTAACACATACTCAAATACGAACCATTGAATTTAACACAGAGATTGACCTCATGTTCGAGTGCCCAGGAATACCCATATCTCAAGGGTCCCAGAACTTGTTTACTAAAATTATACGGAGATTACGTCCCAAGAAGGACCGAACATCTACCTTTGTGAACCTGGATCGTATACAATGCTCAGTCCAGGAAATTTCCAACTACACCCCATCAGACGAGATGATTTGGAAATCAATTCGCTCCATGACACTACAACGCTTGACGCGGGAATTCTTTTGGAAGTCCATTCACAATACATTTAGAGTGGGTGACTTTTGGCTCCACATCGATACATTGGAAATACGAGGACAATGTCATTTTTGTAATGTCCCAGAAACCCTCGAACACATAGCTATGGAATGTAATGCATCTGGCCAAAAATTAATTTGGAGCCTTACACAGCAACTGTGGTACAAGAGATACCTCCAATGGCCAGACATGAGCTGGGGTCTCATTTTAGGCTGTAACCTCGTGAGATTTAAATCAGATAATGGTACATCCCTTCGCGCGAAGGGGAAACTATTTGCTATCTTAGTGTCCACTGGATGGCATCTTATATGGAACCTTCGTCATGGCCGAGTTATTGTAGATTAAGGCTGGATAAAAATATGATTATATTCTATTATAATCCATTATAATCCTAAAATTACGATTAAATATGGTCCGAGCATAATTTTAAGGCCTAAGATTATGAAGGGTTGCGTTACATTACAGTACGATTATATTACGGTATGGGGGTCATATTTAATCATAATATTAAGCTCTCGCCAAGCGAGCAGAACAGAGGTTTCTCCAAATTTTACTGGCTAGAGACCTGTATAATCTGGTTTAGGGGATGTATAAATCCGCAGAAATGCTCAGTCAGGCCTAGTCAGGTCAGGAGCAGAGTTGAACCAAAGTTTGATCATGTTTATTTTCTGATTTTGGCGCGAACAGATCACGTGGCATAATCGAACAATAGTGATGGGTGTTGAAATTAGAGGGAACTTTGAAGGATCCAACGCTTGGGACCCATTATCTCATGTTTTTGGTTCAATACTCGAAGGAATCTTGTCTGTGTATCATCAATGACCTTGAACTGGGTCTTCTGGTTCAGAAAAGACAGATAGTCACTGTCTAATTTCCACACAACCGTGCTGCGGGTGAATCCGAGCCATAAATTCATTCTAGGGGCCTAAGCAGAGTGTCATACTACAAAATAAAATTTTATTGGGTGAAATTCGGATTAAATATAATTAAGTATGATTAAATTAAGATTACATTAAATTATGATACCCTTACGATTAGATGTGGGCCCAAACCTTAAGATTATATTATGATTACAGTACATTATGGTCGAGAGGCATATTTAATCACAATGTTCCAGCCTTAGCCACACATGTTTTCTGCCTCTGCTGTGCTAAACTGCAAAGGTTAGGGATGTTTGTCGATTGCTTAAATTTATGCAGCCGATATTTGCCTGCGTTACTCATGTTGAGGCGATGGACATTCATCTTCCAGATGACGGCGTTGCTTATTTTCTTGTTGGATGCCATTTTGCTTTCTGACTTCCAGATTTAATTTCCTTGCGTCGTAACTTGCAGGAAGCTTGAAGTTCTAATTTGTATGCACCAGTAGCCAGCGCGGAGGAGCTCATGTCTGTCCACGACGGCCGCTTTGTGTAGGTGATGATGGAATGAACTACATACCGGATTGTGGGGAGGAATGCATTTTTAATTTGGGTCCGCACAGATACTTTCATCGCGAAGAAGCGACGCAGAGAGATTGAGCCCAATCAGTCTTATTCATGGTTCCTGTGTTCAATCTAACGCGCGCTTACAGGTTCGCGTTGCTGGATTACAGAGCGAGATAGAATTGGACCTGCGTATTTCATGTAATTTGCAAGACTCAGATTCATAACGATGGTGGATCGTACTACATCAGCAGAGTTCAACACTCACATCAGCCCTCGGTCATTGAGACGTATACCCTCTACGCCAATTTAAAAAACAAATCACACACTGTTTGATTCCTGGCGAAATAAGTTGTTATTTGTGCCTTGAGTGAGGCTAGTATTTTTGCCTTGGAGTTAACGTCAAGACAGGTGCGTGTAGACCGAATCGTAGCTGTAAATCAGACCAGTGCATGTTTGCGATGCATGAACAAATTTCATCCATGTAATCGGTTTTGTTAAATCACAGCAGTTGGGTACAATAATAGCGGGTGAAATTCCATAGAAAGAATGTAGTACGTTCATATGTAGCTTCAGGAAAAGACAGACACTCAAACACTAGTAAAGTTTGTTTAGTACTCCTCTGGGCAATGTAAGCAATCCACAGCAGTCCGAGAGCCGAGAAGAGAGGAGGCACTTCAGAATAGGAATGAGATTGGCAAGACATGATCTAGAATATATAATTGCGGGTATATATAACGTGCACGCAGTGCCAAAGTAGATATAGCCATAAGAGGTGCAGATATGGAACATACATATACACGAAGAATGGAAGGGGACGACACGAGGAAGATGTAGTGGCGATCGAATAAAGTAAGGCAAGTAACGAGGAAGAGAAGATATAAGGACGAAGCACGGAGGATGAAATTGAATAACAAAAATGAAAAGAAAAAGCC
>JARJLF010002907.1:0-26410 GCA_029378395.1 Mycena leptocephala
ATCTCCAGCGCTACAGTGGTTCTGCATGAAAACACCAGAATTTCCATATATGCTCCGGCGTTCCCTTCGGAACAACTGGGAGAATTTGCTCCGGGTCGCCGATAACGAAGGTGATTCCACCGAACAGTTGGTCAACTCCCAAAATATCGCGCAAAGTGCGGTCGACAGCCTCATGGCACTTGCGGTCGTGCATGGGTGCCTCATCCCAGATCGCGAGTTTTATCATCCGCATGAGGCTGGCACGCAAGCTCTCCTTCAGAATAGAGCAGGTTGATTCGTGGCTTACACCGTGAATGGGGATCTTGAATACAGAATGAGCCGTGCGGCCACCGGAAAGGAGAAGTGCAGCAATCCCCGAGGATGCAACACAAAGAATTAATGCAACACAAAGACGGATGGCCCCTCAGAGGGTGTTGTAGACGAAGGTTTTCCAGTACCTCCCGCGCCGCTGAGGAAGAAAACCTTTCCAAGTTTTTGATCCACTGACTCAAGGACCCGATTGATCGAGTTTAAGAGTGGTTATACAAGTTCAATCGTGCGGCAAGACTCTCTCGCGGAATTAACCCTTCTTAGTGCATTCGCCCGCCGGGGTTTAAATCACTCGAGGCATTCGCTCTCCGGAGCTTGAATCCTCAGGCATTCCCCCTCGGGGTTGAATCCATCTCCTTCTAGTGCATTCGCCCGCCTGGGTTTGAATCTCTAAGTGCATTCGCCCGCCGGGGTTTGAGTCACTCGTGAGGCATTCGCTCGTTGGAGCTTGAATCCTCAGCCTTTTCCAGTGCATTCGCCCACCAGGGCTTGAGTCACTACTGAGACATTAGCTCGCCGGAGCTTGAATCCTTCACCTGCCCGGTGGCTGTGGGTTCTGTCGGGCACCGGGAGACAGCGGAGGCGTATATAAGTACTGGTCAATTCAGCCTATACTTCTCATCTATTCTCGCTGTCTCCCGGGTGAGCATCATTTGTACTACAAAGCACCATTATCTCACTCTTCTTGCGGGCTCCCAGAGCCCAAGTCAATCTTTCTCTCACCCACCCACCACATACCCTTATTACTCTATTTAGTTTTCCTGTAGTCTCACGACCGCCGTGGCTCCTTCATGAGTATTTACTTACATATAGTGTCTTGAATGTGGATTTATGTGCTGTTTGTATTGATGTTATATGGTATATACTTATAATGGGCCTATGTGAATTTAATGGCGATTTTACGCCGCCTCTGGCGGTCGCAGAGGACAAAGGCGGCAGCGGAGGTGGGCATCAGGCGAGCGGCACACGTGGGTGAGCGAGCAGTGGCGCATGGGGTGCGCCCGACTCTCTTTTATGGGAATTTTCAATAAAAATGTGACTTTTGTCACGGTAACACTGAACTTTCCCAGGGGTTTTTCTCCATAACCGCTCGTTAAATATGTTTCTTTGTACCGGAATCATACTCAGATAGGTGAAAAGAGCTCAAATAAATATTTTCATGATTTTACGTATGATTTTCGGTGTCCGGCCAAAAATTTTGCACTCCCCAGGTGAAAAATAGGTATTATCTCAGCAACGGCTCGATGAAATTTGCTCAAAAAAATTCAGGAACCAGCTCTCATTGTTTTCTTTCGATTCCGATGGGTATCGGATCTCATATAAATGGTTGATCAAATTTGTTGACTTTGATTGTCCGGAGCTGTAAAGACGAAAGACGATGCTTTGGGAACCACCGAAAGCATGGAATGAAAGATGAAGGGAAAACATAAGGAAGCAACTTAGCTTGAGTTTTAGGCAGTCGGAATATCACGACGAATTTTGACGAGATCGTGCAACTCAAGCTAAGTTGCCGGCAGAGATGTGAAACAGCCACGCTGCGACATCCGCAGATTGCCAACGCATCCAGCCCAGAGATACTTGAAAAGCAAAGAAAATCGGATCCTAGGGATGGCCAGCATACAGCGGAAGCGTGGAGGACATCTCAAGTAATGTTGCCGCGACTCCAAAGTCGAGTCGCCTGGGAGTCGAGTTGATCTACGTCGCTCGACTCGACTCACCTGCCAAGTCGAGTCGAACGAGATCGACTCAAGTCGACTTCAAGTCGACTTGAGTCTGTGAAGTCGAGGACATTTTTTCAAAATTGCCTCAGTAGGCTGTAGGATCATGTTGAGCTCTGAGGGTGGGTTGGGGGTGGTGGGAAAAACTGTTGTATGTCCCGATACGCATTCCTGACATCACAGGCCAATTATATTTAGCACCCAGGGTGCATTTAGAGACTTCAAATGACCTTTATTACCTCTAAGATCTTGTTGATGTATAAATCCTCCAATATAATTGAGTTCTGTTTAAATTCTGTTCCGCAAGGGGGAATTGGGATTCGAATTTCCGACAGGGGGTAGGGGGGTCCCGGGAGGGCCGAAAAAAACTTCTGCCTATATGTTAGCAGGGAAGGAAAAGAGCCTCTAAAATACCTTTCTGAGCCTTTAGGAGGTTCTAATGGCATAATTTCACTGTTGGGAGCTCGAACAGAGGCTAGGGATAACCTAAGGAGTGCTCAGTTTAATTTTCTAGACCTGATGTGGGCCATATGAGATTGAAATGAAGTCAAATTTAATGCAATAGCACCCACAGAATGATTTAACAGGACTGGAACGATGTCCTTGACGATGTGGAAACAGATCGTGAATTTTGTTGGAATTTTGTGGCCAAATTGGGGTGGTGGCGGTGAGGACGCACATGACCGGAAAGAACGGACCGGCGCTAGGGGTGGGAAGCTCCTTCCCTTTATGGAAGGAGGGGGGGGGGGCGGGGGAGGGGGGGGTCCAGGAAGGGTCGAAAAAAACTTTTCGACCCTATATCCTTTTTTCGAATCCCGATTCCCCCTTGCTGTTCCGTGATGGAAGATGTGACACGGTATGACATTATGTCACAACCAGTCACACCGTTAGATTTTTAAAGGTTTTAAAGTTCATCGGAGTTATAGGAATCATACTGATAGAAAGAGATCCCCAGGCTCTCACATAACAGCTGGATCAGCACTATATCACATATGGAGGCCAACAAACATATTTGCATACAATCCCATATCTCTTGCATATCTCAGTTTGATGCCTCGGAACGGCTTCGAAATTTTGAGGCCAAGGAGCTATGAGACAGCCCAACTGTAATATTCCTTATTTTTCAGCATTGAAATAACCGACTCAAGTCGACTTGGTTGACTCCCGAGTCCACAGGAGTCGACTTCTTCAAGCCGACTCGACTCGACTTAATTATCGACTTGGAAGTCGACCTTGGCCCGATTTAGTCGGAGTTCGCGGCAACATTAATCTCAAGCCATGAAAATCTGCGAGCGAGCCCAACAGCGGCGGAGATGGTGAGCGTCGCACACCTAGGCGAACACCGCCGCGATGCCGTAAACGACCTCTTAGGTATGTACCCTTTTCTGTACCGTAAAGGGTACCTAAGAGGTACCCCTCCGCCGCGCGGATGATTATGTCATAGTCCCGTTTGGGAATGATCCCCGCCACCTCCGCCACGTTACGCGCGTCGGATGCCTCCGACGCTGCGGTATTTTTTGTCCCTCCTGGCCGCAACAAACCACCGTACATCCTGCCAGCTCCCTGCATCCTGCACATAGTTAAACTGATTGCACCCAGTGTTTCATTTGCTGTCCATTATCACGTTGACCAAAACAAAACACAGCTGTTCCAAGCCTCCAACCTCTCCTTTGCATCAAATTCATTGCTTCGGTGCAGCAGTTCACACAAAACCCTGACATCTATTGTTTCGAGCACATTGAGCTTCAATTTGGCCAGATATCAAAAACCGAACATGGCGGAGGATGCCTCCGCCACGGCGACACCGGCTCTTCACCGCAAATATCCGCTGCTTGATTGTCCTCATTACTTAACTTCAATTTCATTGGCCAAGTACGGCCTCTGGACCCTTTCCTTCCAAATTGATTGTCCCGCAATACAGTGTCGGAGGCATCCGCCTCAGCGTCGGATGCATCCGCCCCAGCATCGGAGGCCTCCGCCAGTTACTCAACTACTTGCCTCTTTCCTCAATTCTTTCGGCACACTCATCATCCTCCATTGTATTCTATTTTCTCTCTGTAGATTCGATTTTCCTGTATTCCACCTCACGGAACATAGTAGCAGAGGCTGCTCCTCAATTCCAGATCTTCAGCACGGTGTGGCCCTCAGACATGGTGCTGAACCATTCATATTGGACCACTAACAATTATTGTTTGGTGTGTTGGTTAGTTTGACTGAAATAATCTAAGTGACCATCTTCAACTTCCTTCCATCCATTTGGTTGAGCCAACTACCATTCCTATCGATCGGTACTGCCAACAGGTCTTCGAGTCAGCAGATTGTTTTTCTCTCGGAGTCTTGACATTCCATGTAGGCGTTTGATGTGATTAAAAGGGATGGTATCTTCTTTTGCAAAGATGCCATTCTCCTTAGTCAGTATCAGTACATGTTGAAATGTTTCCGGCCTGGAAGGACAATACATACTGATGGAGATATAAAGTCAAAGACCCAAGTTCATGGAGACGCAACTGTGAGACAATTAGTACAGTCAAAGCTGTCATAACCCATGGCTATCGTAACCCATAATCTGTGAAACCCCATAGATTTTGGGTGTCCACCAGGGTGGTGCCATAATAAAACCCCATAACTCTCTAATACTCCATAACCCATACTTTTAGAAGGGCAAAACCCCATACTTTGAATGTAGTTTCAACGAACCCAGGGGTGCATTTGGGGTATCTTGAGGGTAAACTGGGGAGGACTCATTAAAAAACCTCAGGGAATATTCTGAAGCATGGACCATGATAATTGGATCAAGATTGACTCAACCAGTTGAGCTTTCAACACAGGAAGCCATGTTCTGCTAGTCAAAGAACATATTTAGTAGTAAGAAAATCCACCAAAATAGATTCTTTCGGGTAGGACTGATAATTTTTGATGTATCCAGAGCATTTATCATGTAAGGCGCGGATGAAAATTTCCTGTTTGGGATGTTTTCAGAGAATTCCTCAGATCTCAGTCAGTTCTTCATGGATTTGGATGAAATCGTGCTAGATAATTCGGGCTAATTCATGTGGAATTAGTGATAGAGAGAAACCTGTCAAAATATATCATAGTGGATAATCTTGGATTTCAGGCTGTTTGGGTGTTGGACACCCTCTAGCAAGCCTGGAACTTGTTCAAACGGCCTGGTTTTGTGAGACAAAAGACTAACGTTAAGTATAGACATGACATGACTGACATCATAGAACCTGAGGGGCGAGACGGAGTGGAAATCAAAGCAGTATTGATGGAGTCAAATGTTGGCTTTCCCACGCTTGAGCCACCACGATGTCCACACAATATACAGATTCCAGACATTACAAGCCAGTTTCAATTCCAAAGTGGCACTTGTTAACGTAATGATTCAAATAACCCCTGCGGCTCTGCGCAATGCAAAAAAGCCGCATGCGGCTCGTGCGGCTTTTGCGCAAGCTGTCTAATACCTTTCAAAGATGTGATAGAGTCAGAGTTCTGAAAAGTCTAGTATATCATTCTCGTAAACACGTCAGGATAACAGGCAGTAACTACAGTCAGAAATTATTGTGATATTTGAACCCACAGTTGAACTGTGTGTGAGTTGAACTCTATCACATCCTTCAGAATGTATTAGACGTCTCTCTGGCAAAATCTACATCATTTGGATGTGTCTGGAACCTTAGACGCTGGATTCATTCACAAATGGCCCTTTCAACCAATTTTATTGAATCACCTCTTTATAAAATTACGTTGTCCGTCTGTCTGTCCGAAGCCTTTTCAAACTCCGCCATCTGTCAATCAGCCTCTTTGGCGAACATCTTCCGCACAGTAATATACCCGGCAGTGGAACGGCATCGATCGGCAGTGATCGGCATCGGCTACCACTGGAAACCCACAAGCCCTCAGTGGACTCCGGTGGACTACAGTGGGCCTGAATGCCTCCTAATTGGCCCCACTGAAACCTGGTGGAGTACGTTGGGTCCAACCCACCTGGGGACCTTCACCAATCTCCATCAACCGCCGATTCGCCATTGATATCCAATGGATATCACTGTGTCCCATTTTCTGTCCCTCTGGTGGCCACCAGTGAGATACAATGGACCACAACGCAATTCCCTCAGCCTTAATGGTGTCCAATGGACCCTCGGACGTCTCATGCTCCATTGGAGTCCACCCACAAGTGATGGACTACAGTGGTTATCAAATGCAGCGCAAGCTCACTGTACTCCAGTGGGAACCATTGAATACTTGGCCAGTTTTAGGGAGTTTCATGGTGAAAGATCACTTCTGCCTATTAATTGGAAAGCGTAATGAAATGAACAGATTCCAGCCATATGATTCCACTTCGGCACAAAATCCTTAGTATTTGTTGCCAAAGTATTCGGGGGATGGCTCACTAAGGAAATATAATGGTCTAATCTTGAATCCATGGATACCCTTCATCTCTCAGAGAAAATACAGCTGTACCACAAGTATTCTGATTGAATTCTGCCCCCAAATAAGTATGACCAATGTCAACAGAACAGATGTATCGCGTGGAAACTTCAATGTTGTCATCCAATGGATTCCATTGGAGTCTTCTCAGCCCAATGATCCACTGTGTAACAGTGGTTTCCAGTGTACTTCAATGGAGCCTACGTGTCAACGAAGACAACAGATACTGACGGAGCTGTTGGCACTAGATGAGTATTCCCTCCCAGTATACCTGGACACCTGAAATAAAGCAAAAGAAATTAATTTTGAGGCCTGAATCTGATGCACTTAGTCCAGGGGCATGAAGCGTTGACAACGGAGAGCACTGCCAGGGGCCCATAGTCGGATAAAATATCCCCGCGCACGCAGATGAATCTGAAACAGGCACAAAGACACAAGCGAAGTACAGTGGACTTCAGTGGAATACGGTGGAGGCCAGGGCGCGCAGAGATGACTCAGATGAGCAGAAAGGGGTGAAAGCCGAAGAAGTCCGACGGAGATCACCGGAGACCAACGTCGGTTCGTAACGAGCCATTGCCGAACAACGTAAACCAGCGGCCAGTGGTGTCCACTGGTGTCCACCAATGGACTTTCCACCGGCGGGTATAAAACTCCTTCCGCAATGTCTTTATTTACTTCGAACCAGGCCTGATTAGCACGCTGGAAATAGCACCCTGCTCTCACCCTCTTTGTCTCATTAGCGCGCTGATTTAATATGGCCTCTTTTGTCGATCTCGAGTCTTTGACTGCCCCCACTGCTACCAGAACTCAGCCTGATTACGGCGCTTGGATTAGCGCCACAGGGGCGAAATTTGGGAGCATCTGACATCTGACAACACATCCACGCCGACGGCCAACTATGGTGGCGGACCGAACTTCACGACAACATTTTGTCCCAATTTGGTAATCACTACTGCGGACTCAGTTTAGTTTTTGAGAAAAAGTGAAGTAAATACTGTATACAGGACCAGAAGAAGCTATTCTAAACATCTGCCGGAGCAAAAGTTTGAAAAAGTCTTTTTTGGTTTTTGCGACTTCGATTCTGCGGTTTTGATTGCGGATCAGCCGGGCCGGTGGCTGTGCAGCGCCATCAACGCGCCGATTTTCTTCGACGACCATGCCTCGCCTCCGTAAAACGGGCGCCCATGCTCAACGTGGACCCAATGGAGCTTTTACATTTACCCAAGCACTCCCTGCAGGTCTTGAGATCATTGACGGCCTGGATGATGAAGCCTCGCTGGGGTGGGAGTTCGCTAGTGATGACGGCTCGGATGAGTCGGAGCCCGAGGAGTATTGGGGACAGCTCCAACCGCCAATGACATGGGAAGAGAGGATGGAGTGGAAGAAAAAGTCTCAATTGGGTGGCCGAGTCTAGTATATACAGTTTTTTTTTTGTCCTCAAGGGCCCGAATTAGGTACACACAGTTTTTTTTTTCCTTCTCAAAATCTGCGGTTAGTAACCCTAAGTTAACAGTGGCTCCGATTTTCCTGAAATGAAAATATTATCAATAAACCTACCCCATGTTCCTTCCAAATCTCAAATCTTGGATGAATCTGACCAAAAATGCGATGTGACATGAAGCTTTGACTGCCACCATAGCCGCCTGCTCCGTCGTGCCGCTGTCTTCCGTGGCCGGGCGGCATTCAAATAAACTCGGGAGTAGCACAAATGAGGTCCAAGCCTATACTCCAGAATTCAGCGTTCCAAAATATTTATTTGTTCTCTGCAGCATCTCTGGGGGTCTGTAATGAGCTGATATGGGTTCAATGTGTTGAAAAGTGTTCTCGATAAATATTTTCAGGCAATGGTACGTGCGATTATACGTGCCGTGACCCTCTGGACAACTCGATTCGAGCTGACATTGGTAAAAATTGCTCCTTACACTTTATGCGGCCACCCATATTTTTTTGGAGTCCAAGAGTTGGTGCGTTGGCGGCCAAAGAACAAGCCGCAATTGACCAAGCACATTTTCACAGTCACGTGACATGTTTCTCTTTTGGGCAGTCGGTGTTCTTCCGTAGATTTGGACATTAGTTACTGCTGGGTGAAACGTGGTTCCCCCCAGACCCCCCTCCTTTTGCGTGACAGCCAGAAAGTAATTTTACTAAGGGTTTTCATCACTTTTTCAGTTTTATCGCTGTGTAATCAATTATTGAATTTAGCGCGGGGGAGATCCCCACAGACCCCCCATGTGCCCGCCGCTGGGCCCACTGCGTGGAGCCTCCACTCGCCACGGGGGCCCACTGCGTGGGGCTGTAAACCATTTTTTCTTTGGACCTATTTATTTCTTGAAGCTTATTCCAGTGATTTAATGTTGTCTAACACGGGAAGACCCGTGGACGGTGGATCCCCCTTTGTCACTCGCTAGACCGCTGCATGGCGCTTATTGTAGGGAGCAAAAGAAAAACGCAGACAGAAATAAATAATGGAGTGCAGTCAGGATCGAACGCACGACCGTAACAAAACATAGGTTCGGATCAAGCCGCCTTCTCAGCACACGTGACATTCACGTGCTTCGCAGGGAATTCTGAGAAGGGCTTGCTTCAAGATGTAAAAAAAGGGCAATTTGTTCTGAACGCTCTCCCGCGTCAGCGAGTGCCCCGATTCTTTAGGTCTCAGTTCATAATCCGTAGATATGAAGTACGAAAATGATTTGGCCTACTCAGAATATGGAAAGTATCCCATACACCGACCGAAACATGGCCTTCTTCACGATTATGATGAAGTGAAATTTCCTCTGTCTAACCATATTCTGGCTGTAAATGAAAAATCCGAGTAGGCAGTTAAATTTTATTTTCATGTTAGATGCTGGAACCACTTTTTTTTGTATAGGCATCGGTGGTACAACACGGCCTGTAGGTCAAAAGGTAGAATCTGATGTTGTGCTTAGTTAGCAAAAGCTGAGATTATGTTAGAAGTTTTCTACCTTTCGAAACTTTGAGCATTCACTATGACCGAATACCATCCCAAACGTGTCCTTCCCTCGACTGGATGCTTTAATTTCCCCCCATATGAGGAGGTTAGCCTCGTCTGAAGTTCGCATCACAATTGTCGCTCAGCGTGACACCCCGTCCTAAAAGAACAAAATTAATTTTCCTACATGAGCAAAGCAGTTCTGCGCATGGAAATTGCTGGAAGGCACACTGTAAATTGTGTTTCAGATCTATCGAGCCCATAAAACTAGCATAATTCTCAAATAATGAGAGTGGTCGGGTATAAATTTGGAAATGCATCATATCGTTGAAAGATCGAGTGTTGCGCAAGAACACCATAATATCTTTCAAGACAGAGTAGATAGATATTAGGAGAAGCATCTAATGAACATATTATCAACTGAAATCATGGTAATCGGAGTTGAAATGACTGAGATGAAGGGTTTTGAACACATACATCAGGAAAAAAAATTCTGGGAACATACCCATATGGAGTTGTAGTAGACTTTGTAGCACTGTAGACTGCCCCCTTGTTTGTAGCACCATATAGCTTGGCCCGCCAGCCTTTGTATTACTAAATTTGGTCTTGTAGCCGTAAGCGACTGACTTGTAATCACATAGCTCCGTAGTGCTATCAGACCTCCATATCACATTGTAGTCCTCAATACCTTCCATGTACATGAGGATATACATTTCAATTTGCTTGCTATTGCAGCACCAAAAGAGGACATAAAAGAAAACAAATCATTATTGCGAGTCGTAAGGATTGTAAAATATTGTAAATATCGTCACAAGGACAATGGTATCAGTAAAAGTACTTAAGTGACCTTGGGGGGGACCTCGTCACCAGGAGAGATGTAGCCGTCCTCGCCATCAGTGTCTGTCTCCTCACCCTCCTCGTACTCCTTGAGAGCTGCGGCGAATGCAGCAGGACCAATTGCAGGAACCTGGGCCGTCTGGGAGATCGGCTGAACACCGGCATGGAATCTTGCTGAGGTATTAGAAAGATAACAAGACTACAAAAGAAACATACCGGCCGCAATTGTGGATCTTTATCTGGATCTTCTCGAGAAGATCATATTTCTTCGTCGCCTCCCTGAACGCAATTAGATCCCGAAGATGATTATCGTACACGGATCGATATTCTGCCTCGGTGAATTCGATCTGAATACGGACGCCTGTAACCCATTCATCAACGCAGCACTGGATCTACCAAAGTCCCATCCCGTCAGGCCAAGGAAAAAGAGGTCGGGAAAAACACATACCACTGTGAGAATGAGGGCCGCCATTAGAACATGAGGACTTGTCTCTCCCCAGCCTGCCTTTGGCTGTGGATGTTCAGTGATGTGTTCAGCATTCACGGTTAACCTCAAATACAAGCTCTTGGCTACGGTACAGCGGAAGAGGGCTCTGTGGTCCAGCTAGGAAAATTTGGGTGCTCTTCGTTCTGCACTTGTGATCTCGCCAGCTCTCCTTCATGATTTTTCAATCCTACCTCATATCCCAAGCTTTGAGGCTCCACTGCTAGCTTTCTAGAATTGTTGTCATTGAAGTTTCGAGAAAGTCCCTTGTATTCATTTATTCTTTTGCAGAAAATAAATTGATCACCAATGTGCCACATTTCGTAGCCCAACATCACATAATGCTTTCATTCACTTGGAATTTCTATGGAAGCACTGATATGGTCTGAATAATATGTTTCTGATGCGGTGGTCAAAAGCGAGCTCAGTTGAACTGATCCCGAGGTTTTCCCGCTGGAGGACTATCAATCCTGGTAGCGGGCCTTGCCGCTCGTCGGCCCTACCTGCTTTATAAGTCATCCAGAAAGGAACCGGCGAAGAAGGCGTTTGCGAATGAACCAAAGGGGAAAAGCCCGGAGGTAAAACAGACACCGGGGGAAGGTACGAAGAAAAAGAAGGTTCCTATCTCTAATGCAAATTATATGAGAACAGCCTCTCAGGTTCCAGAGGGTGGGTGGTTCCGCGCAACAACGAATAGGAGCGGAGGCCCACCTAGCTTGTCAAGCTCATCCTCGTCCGACTCATCAAGTTCGAGCTCATCATCGGATGAGAGCTCGTCCGATTCGGAGTTGGATTCCAGCTCGTCGACTTCTAGTTCATCATATAAGAGCAGGAAGCGTGCGCGACAGAACAAGAAAAAGAATGAGCGAAGAAGGATAAACGCACGCAGAGAGGAGGGCGATGTCAAGTATCAGGGATGGGAAGCCAAACCTTGATCTGTTTGATCATTGGACGTATGAAATAGATACGTGGATTGAGCTTACCACTTTGAAGGACACATTGGCATTGAAACTCATGTAAATTTCATGGAGGGTACCGTGAGCGCGGTAAGTAACAGACTTCAACAAATGAGGCACGAGTTTCGATGTTGAAGCATCTGTCTAGGAGAGACTATGTCGCCACGAACATCGTCAAATTCGAAGTTGCTTAGGTCGTGTTACAGCCCCCGGACCTTTGCGATCATTCCCCCGTAAGCTAACTCCAAATTCTGACCACGGGGAAGCGGTACTAGAGCCGGTCAATGGCGCTATCAGGAACGGGACACGCAGTGGTCATCGGATTTACTGATCTCAGCCGCAACCTCGGGACTATAGCTCTCGGGTACGTGTGCAGCAGACGTCCCTGCATTATGCCCTCACTAGGCTCCCAGATGACTGAGTGCGGAGTCCTCCAACCAAATGGGGTGCAAACCCCAGCCGGCGACTGGGTCTCCATTAACGCCAACTACCTAACCCTACTTTGTCTCAAATTCCGGTGTATTGCCAACTCCAATACATAATGTTTGCGCCAATCTGGAATTAAATTTCCCCATCCAGTAATACATGACTGTCTCATATACAGGGTACCCGCTGAAACCCATCTATAAGGGTCTCACCATCTGGTCCCGCCTTGACACTAGGAGGAAATTTGACCGTGCGAATTAGGAATTCGCGAGTATTTTTCATGCACTGCTTCTGGTCGAGGGTTTCGGAATTGTAGTTCGAGCGCCACAGCTCCGCGAATGGTGTTTTCTGCTGCCGCCAAATATCCAGCTGAAGCGGATTCCGAAGAGCATCTCGGGCACGACACTGCTGGAAGTCAACATCTGGCCCCTCAGAATCATAAATGAGAAGCTTCTTCCCCTGAGCCGGCGCTTCTGGGCTGATTATGATCGCCGCCCATACATGCCATTCGCCTGGCTGCCAAAACTTTGTTCCAACAGCCGTCACAAACATTCCTATCCACATGCGCCCCGGTGCCTTCTCACGAAAACATTCCGCAAAATACGAATATTTTGCAAGGGACGAGAAACGTTTAGCCCAACGACGGCGCTCAGTTCCGTTCATGAATCCAATGGGATGCGGCCAAATCGATATATGCCCGACGGACCGTTCGCCTCCAATGATTTCAGTGGGGCGTTGCCCCAGATCTGTGAGGAACTGGCATATTCGAGAGGCAGTCAGGGCCAATGCATCATCTACAAAGGGTCAGCGGGAGTGTACTCCTACAAACGGAATTCCTGACGTTGTTCTTGGACTGCAGATGGTGGGAAAGGTCTGTGAACAGCATCACGCATTGCGGAGGGCGATATAGCCTCTTCAGAAGTGGAGTTATTATGTGCTGCAATCCCGTCCTGCACCACCAGCAGAGCATCATTTGATGGAACGTGGGTGAGTCCTTCGCCCTTCTCAGTAATAGAGTCGGCCGTCCCGTCAAGCACCACATCGTGATTATCATCTGAGTCAACGCTCATCATGCCCTAAGTCAAATTAACATCAGGAAGAAATGAGAATCAGAGTTGAATAGCAACTTGCATTGTTTGGCTCATTTTGGGCAGATGTGGCCTCGCAACTATCGGGCATCCCAAGACACACCACGGGAGCCACGTTTAACGGATCATACGAATGCAGCGTGCGTTCCGCGCTCTTTTCAATCGCGTCAGGCGCCACAACAGCCTCAGGAACATCATCATTCTTGTCCAGGACGGGTGAATCAACGGCCATAATGTCCTGAATCAAACAACATCAAGAAATGAGAATCGAAGTTAAATAGGACTTGCGTCGTCGGACTCATTTTGGCCAGATGTGACATCTTGAGACGCACACCTATTAGGCGCCCCAGTAGCTTCGGGAATATCGTCATTCTCGTCCAGGACGGGTGGATCAACGCTCATAATGTCCTGGATCAACATTAAGAAGAAATAAGAATCGAAGTTAAATAGGACTTGCGTTGTCGGGCTCATTTTGACCAGATGTGGCATCTTGGGAGGCGCACCTATTAGGTGCCCCAGTAGCTTCGGGAACATCGTCATTCTCGTCCAGGATGGGTGGATCAACACTCATAACGTCCTGGATCAACATCAAGAAGAAATAAGAATCGAAGTTAAATAGGACTTGCGTTGTCGGGCTCATTTTGACCAGATGTGGCATCTTGGGAGGCGCACCTGATAGGTACCCCAATAGATTCGGGAACATCGTCATTCTCGTTCAGGACGGGTGGAGAACTTGCATTGTTGGGCGCATCCTTGACATAACTTTCGGACAACGAGTTCGGTTCGATCATCACACCCCTGTTGGGATCTTCGCCCACGGTATGGACCGACGACGGGTGGGGAGCTTGAAGCGCTTCATGATGGAAAAGGCCAGAGCTGGATCCCCGGGATCGGGGCCTAAACATGGAAGAGGTAGACTCCGAAGGTAGTGGGTCGGATGGTGATGGCTGCCATTTTGGAGGAAACCCAACGCTTTCATTGGGAGGAAAGGCTAGCGCCGGAAATTCCAATTCCTGAGAAAGCAAATAAGAGAGTGTCATGTGCATGTCTGAATAGTCGGGTTACTTGGTCCTCTGGAAATTTAGGGAGCTCGTCCAGCCACGATTGAGTCTCGGCGTCCTGGGGAAACATTTTCGCGGCTAATACAGTGTTCCGTATGGCGGCTGCCACAATGGGGACAAAGGTTGTGGACAGAGCGGCTCCACGAACCCCTATGATCCAGTGAAGCTGGACAAAGTTAGTATGTATATGCAAGTAAGCAGCTAAAGATGAATGGCTTGCTCACAAAAGCGGAAATCCCTAATCTGAATTGCGCAAGGAGGGCAGGAATATGATCTGGGTCCGTCTCCTTGATGATTTCTGGGCGACGCCAAAACGGGAATATATATTTGAACGCGGGGTCGTTGAAGTGCGACATTGCGAGTCGTTCGTCATCGGAGTATTCGTACGTTTCCAATGGGGTGTTCCTAGGTAGAGATGGAAAAGTCGGTAACTCAAAGTTGACGGGCAGTTGCATATTCTATACGGATGATCAGCTAACTTTGTTCAGAGAATATGCAGGGGTTGCGCACAGTTGCGTGTCTGTCGGGCAAAATGAGCTGGTTGAGCTTGACCGCAAGGTCAACGGGAAGCAATTTTGCGAGGCCGTACAAAGCGGAGATGAACTGGTCAAGCAGTGGGGACTTGGGTACACGGGAATAATTCTTGAAATGGGTTTCCTGAATCGCGTAAAATCTTTGGCAAAGGAATAAAGATCGCAGAAGGGGAGCACTCACAAATATGGGAAGCGCCCTGCGAACTATTGCCGCGAGATACTCCGGAGAGACCGTCCTGCGTCGACTAGGGCGTCGAATGTATGGCACGATGTGCGCCACGAGCGGATGGTCGAGATACCGAAAGCTGGACGACACGGTCTTGTTGGGATACTCGAAGACGGTGTCTTCCGTGTAGTGCTTAGTAAGAGTTACGGCCCCAGGGAGAATATCGAAGTCGGAGGCAGCGATATTCGCGTAATACCGGACTTCTTCGGGTCCCAAGGGATTGGGTGAGAGGGATACAGACCTGCCGACTGCATGTCCAGCGGGTCTATCTGCGCCAGATGGAGATACCCGTCTATCAACATGACCAACGCCATCGAGGCGACGTCCTTCTCGAGCGCGTGCCACAGGCGGGTATGCGGATGCAGAAGCAGCGGTTGATGGTGTGGCTGCTGGTGGTTGCAATGCTCCTCGACGTGCCGCCGTCGCCCACGCGGGCGGTTGAAGAATTGGGCTTGCTCCGATTGAAACACCGTCTTCGCTGTGTCCACCTGCACCTACTACAGGGCGGACCGTAGTATTCCTTCTTGGTGCCGACGCATCGCGCCGCTCCCGCACACCGCCCGGGCGGCTGGGGCTGCCCCCATAGACAGGGGCTACGGCGGCGCCGCTATGGAAAAAATGGTGCTTACCCCTGTGCAGAGGGCGGCTGTAGACGACGGGCGCAGCCACTAGTCGCTGCGTTGTGGTCCGGCGTACGGCACGCTGCACGCTGGCCTCGTCGTTGCACAGTTCCATGACGGAGAGACGCCCGTGGTACCTCCTGTCGTCGTTATGCGTGTTTCCGTAGCTGACTGCCGGTTGCTCTGGCGGGAGGGACGAGAAGCGCGCGGTGGGCAGCCTTCTGGGGGCGGCCGGGATCCACTCGTCCGAAGGCTGGCGAAAGGCCAGGGGATTGGGTAGAAGCGTGCGTTCGGTGGGGACGGGGAGACCATGCGTCGAACGCAAGGGTGCGGAGACGACGGATGATGGGGAAAAGGCGAGGGGGTCGGGAAAGAAGGTTCTTCCGACGGAAACTACAGCACCGTCGTACGTAGATCCCGTGGTCGCCATCCGTCGGCGTAGGCTGGTTTAAAAAGATGCGGTGCGTCGAGTTATGCTCAGGCCTAGCAAGCAACGGAGTACCACGCGGAATGGTGATGTCACTCGTGTCGTCATCACGTGCCAGTCGCTGACTCAGTTGACGTTCCGGTGTGATCCGCGCTGTCAGAAAATGTGGGTATCATCCTAAGGATAATTCTATTTGAGAAACTCGGTTTCCAGTGGAAACCGCTCGGGGACTCTGGGGCCGGAGATGAGCCAACGGGGCTCGCAGCGAGATGGGAGAAAGCAGAAAAGACCCGATGTGATTGCCGATGACAGGTATCCGACTCTAATACAACCAAATTATACTAAGCGCTGCCAACCATGCCACACCAGCAGAAACCTCCCGCTTTAGGAAATAACAACTGTAGCGCGCTGTCGCGGCAGAGCCCACTAACCCAGCTTAACCAAACATTGTCCGCAATCAAAGAAAACATTATGATGTTTCTGTATACCGTGCTCATTTCTCGGTCGATCGATGCATCAACCCGCGCCAGGGACCCAAACAAATATTTCTTTTTTATTTTCGCTCCACAGTGGGTAACAGAAGAAAAAAATTAAACAGCCACCCCATAGCTCGTATTTGAAGAAAAAAACATCAGTGCATAATGACGCCTGCAAAAGCCGCAGCGAATTTGAGTTATCTCTTTCAAACCCAGAATTTCAGACTCGCGAACCGCCGGACTACAAAGCGCGAAAACACTGGCACAGGATACCATCATCTGACAATCATCTGAACCAAAGATCGGACTACAACGTGTGAACGCATCGACATACAGTCGAAGCCCTCCTAACCCATAGCTCTATAAACCCATAATCCCTCATACCCCATAGGAATCCAATAGAACCATGCTCGTCCCGCAGGAATAACCCATAACTCTCCAATAACCCATACCCCATAGCCCAATGAGCTGAATTTTTTCAGAACCCATAGGCCAAAGTGCAAGTCCGATAGAGCCGATGCTTTCGTAGATCATTTTGAGTGTGGGTTTTGGGAAGCAGACATGTAAATAAGATGTCATTAAACCATGTATTTGACCTACTGGTGCTGCATCGGTCAGTTAACACTTTTCAGGTGTGGAAAATTACGATCTGATGAAGTCAAAGCCGTTTCCGGACTTCGGCAAGCAAATTTGTCTTTGTTTGTCCTGCTCTATCAACCCATACTCTCTCATAACCCATAGGGTTGGTCAGTAAAGGAGGGGTATGGATTAGGAGGGCTTCGACTGTATTAGAGAGCTTGTGCCAAAGCGGCATGCCGCTTTTTGATTGTGCAAAAAGCGGCATGCAGCTTTTTTTTTTCTTCCTCTGAAGGCCATTACGATTGTGTAATAGCATTGTGGTGTTGAAATTTGAGAATTTGTAAAAAGCTGCATGCCACTTTTGCACAATGCACAAAAGCGGCATGCCGCTTGGCACAAGCTCTCTATTGTCCACCAGGAACACCCGAAGGCAATGCTCGTCGAATCAACTCAATGTACATGTAAATAAAATGCTAGACCGAATGAAAGGCATTAGGATACAAAATACACGGAAAAAGGATATACACACCAGATACGTCCATGCTCAGGAGAACAGGAGCACTTGGAATAAAATAAAATTAGGCACGGGGCGACGATTGGCAGTACTATCCAATTGGGAAAGCTGAAAGGATTGAAAGACGTTAATGCGACAAAAGATCAAGAATATCGCCGGCCCGAGGCGACTGCAATTCATATGCAGAGGAACAGAACGTGAAGACGCCGACCGTGGTCAGTTACGAAATCCACCAAGTTAAGGCCCGTTGTTACCGAGCAAGCCGGTCGATTCTGCGTGCATGTCTCCAAATCTACGCAATAAATGTTAGAACATGAGCAGCAAGAAAGTTGCATGAACTGGAGTCACATCTAGCACATCCGGGGTGCGAGGTTCGAGATCTACATAATAGTGATCAGGCGCGCACTGGCACCAGCACGGGAGCAAAGCACCATACTCACCAAGGTGTGATGCTGCATCCACAGGTCGACGTTGGCTCGGCACTGAACACTGACCCCCAGGAATATTGTGGTGCAGGTGATCGTGCAGAACTCAACTCAGCAAGAGAGAGAAAGAGGGCAGGCAAAAGCCGTAGTAAAATTTGAGAGGTGGATTGAATAAGCAGAACGAGTAGCTTGAATGACTTGAATGACTTGACAGGGGAAATGTATACTGAACATGTGAGAGGATATAGGCTGCTGGTGCCAGGATGGTGGAAAAAGATCAGGTAGAAAGCTGTGACGGAGAGCTGAAAGCTAGTCCGGCACACGGGGGGAAATGGGTGGTGAACCTTCACAAATGACTGGCGTAAGTGATAGATTGACCGAGGAATCTGATCTACGCTACAGGCTTATATACCGAATCAAAGTTTGTACCTCTTTAAGTGATTGTAGAGATGGTTGAGATGTCGGAATGAAACAGAGGTAAAGGAGCGTGGGCGTTTGCAAGACACAGAGTGAACAACGGGTATAATAAGGAGTGTGGTGCCGCGCCGGCGTAAGGATATAACTGATAACGAGTAGGCGTGTGAAACAGGCCGAGATGGGATAGGGGTTTGAAAGAAGAATATGTCCGTTACAAAAGCCGGGACCCCGTCACCGAGATCAAGCAGAAAGACACCTAGGTTGGACAGCTCTTGCAGGGGTCTCTATGCTCATATTCGCGTGGAGCAGGAGAGCTACCGAACTTGCAGTGAGGCAGTATGAGTTGTCCGAGGTGGGGAGGAAGATGGGGTTGAGATGAGGGGAAAGAAAGAAAGACGTCGTCCTCGACGTGGCGGGATCAACATCGGGATGGGCGGTGATTTCATGATTGGCGACAACATCTAGACAAAGAAAAATGAATTTAGACGACTGGAGAGACTCGAAAACACGGCGCCAAGGCCTGGATTACAAACGAGAACCAAACAAGAACAACTTTATAAAAATTTGGCGGAGACTGTGTTAGTAGGGCGCTATAAGACCCACTACCTAAAGTTAGTGGGCATTTGCGGAAATCTCAGTCATCGACTGATATACATGCTTGAGATTACAGCCCTTTGCGGAACTTAGGGCGCGCATGTTTTTTTTTCTGTTTTCAGCGGTTTTGGGCAGAACAGCCACTGCGGGCTCAAATCTGATCTGTTTACCTTATAAGTATGCTCAATCTATCCAGAATTTTGATGCGCAGTTTTCTGCGTCTTCAGATTTTTTACCTGGTTCTCCGATCAAATTTATGCCTCAAGCGCACATTTGGGACATTTCCGGGCAGGACAGCTCTAGCATGAGTATTTCACCCCCAATTGCCCTAGATGTTTTTTATGGTGGACTTCTATGTATAATCTAGTTCCTGAAATACCGGGATAGTCAATGTAACTCCTGGTTTCAAACTAGTGGTAATATTGAGGGTTCCAGACGTCCTCAGCACCCCAGATAAATATGGATTCAGCGATACTGTGCAGTCGCCCTCCTTCTCACCCAACGAAGCGACTGCAGTGAGAGAGCTCCTCCGCAGGCGCTAGGCCGCCTGGGCGGAACATGCCGACAAATTTCGCGCTTTGGCAGACAAAGATGCAGCCGATTCCTCGTCGAAAGACTGCGTTACTCCGGATGAGCCGTATGCAAGGAGAAGAGAGTCCCAACAGTTTCGCGAGATCCTCTACGACGACCCCGCACCTCGCTCTCTCCCCGGCCAATCATCGGTTGCCACACCGCACACACCAGATGCGTCTCGGCTGGTCCATCCATTAGAATCCTCGTCATTTCTTGCGCCTTCTATTCACCTGCGAATGGTACTTTCCCCTGTGTCGCCGACGCCCGGGCTGGCTACGCCAGATGCTCCTATGCACATTCATCCCTTGCGCTCGTCGCCATTTTCTACAAGTCCCCGGTACCTAAATTCAGAATTCTTTCCCCATCTACCGAGTGCGAGATCAACCACACCGGTAGCTCGTGAGCGCGTCCATCCCTTGCACCAATCCCATCCCTTGCACCACCCCCAACATTTTCACCGAAACCACCGAACCGATTTGGAGGAGAGCGACCAGGAATTCGTCCTCTGACCACAGACGTTGCTGGAGCCACCCATTCAACTTTGCAGTCTGACCCACAGATAAGCTCGGCATGTCCCTCTAGGAAAATTATTCCTAGGCTTGTCGATAACGTCTCCGAAAATTCTCCTGGTACTCAGTGCCCACCACGCATCCGGAAGGCGAGACAGGGATTTCTTTGTGCGGTATTGAGATGGTTGGTAAGGCGGAATGAGAGAGAGAGCGGTGATTGTACTGTAGCGATCTGTATGACTGAAACGGTCGAGGCGGCGTTACGCCTTGAAACACCTCTGAAATTTTCTTTTATGGTAGTTGTGAGTCGATCAAATACCATAAGAGGCAGATTTGTAAGCAGAAACGGGGCTCCATTACGCGTTACGTTTCAGTTATACAGATCGTTACAGTACTTGACATTCGCGGACTGAGTAGATACAACAAGACGCACCTTAGCGTCGCTCCGGGATTCAAAAGTTCGAAACAAACGACGACATAAATAATATTCTCTTTCACAATGTAGTTACATATCATGAAGGACGGTAGTCAAGACAAAATTTAATAACATCCTCGTGTCCTTTCGGTTGCCTTTCACCAAGGAACATGGGCGATGACAGAATTCCTTCAATATGAAGAAGCACCGTCATTCATTCCGCATGAGAAAAGTACAGAGAAGGGAGAATTATGGTGAGCCAAAATTATACCTGCCTGCCTAGTTGATCGTCGCAGCTAAAATTATAAACCACTGAACACAAAAGACCATTTATGTAAGGTGCAGCAGCAGCAGAAAATTAGTCGTTGGCCATCGGTTTATGATTTGATTTCCGCAGAGTCTGAAGGCTTACACACCGATCAGAATCGAAGCCGCCGGCGCTAGGAGCCGGCTCAGTGAATCGTGCCAGCATTGAAAAATTGTTGAGCCGTCATCAAACGAAGCTGTCGGAGCATAAAAAGCTTCAGACGGCTCAACAGCTGACTTCTGCGCAGTTTTCGGGACAGCACCACAGTTCACGCAGTTGCTGCTCTTTCCATCAGACCGGGAGGCCACGTAGGCCCTCCGGAAGAGCCTCAAGATATAAAAGGCCCAATCCTTTCCTTCCAACTGGCGGTCTGTGTTTCACCTACTCTCGTCGTCATCTGGAATTTTCTGTAATCAATCATGGTTCTAGAATCTCAGCACCTCTGTCTGCTGCAGCTAGGGACTTCCTTACTCTGGTTCACATTAAACCCGCTCTATGAATTCTGGGGCCCATGTTGTCGATTTGCAGCCAATGTTTCTTTTCTGTCGCTTTCGACATCGGTATCAATTCTATTTGCAAACCGCTAATCATACGATCCTGTAGTCCTCCTCTTTATAAAATTACGACTGTCTGTCTCGCAAAATGAAAAGGCAGTGTCGAAAGGGCAAAGCTTATTACTGAATTCTGAATCCGACTTTATAATAACTATGGGCACAGCTCTTGGCTTGGTGCTTCGCTAGCGAAACCGCCCCCGTCTTTGCACGAACCCGGTGCTGTGCCGATGTCATTGCACCTGTTTAGTTAACACCAGTTACAAAGACCTCGAATTACACCGACGTCGAGCCGGTCGAGCTGATGCCGTGGGGAGAGGACGCGGAGAAAAAAAAAAACCCTTATCGACAGCCTCAGTTGAAATTTCGCTGGCTATCACTCAGTCGGTGCTAGGCCGGTTTGGGAGCCTTTGCGCCAACCTCACCACCGCAGCTAACGCTGCCGGGCTCTTCGGACCCCTTCACGGCTCCCCCTTCTGAAAAACGCAAAGCTTCCAAAGGCAGTTGGTGCCTTCGTCAAGACGACGAAGCACTTTCCGTGAACGACCTGTGAAGCGCAGAGTGTCGACTAGACAACGACTGCGGTCGAGCGTAAGTCGATACAATTAAATAGTAAACTACTTTACATACCTGCGGTCGAGCGTAAGTCGATAAGACTCCGGGATCGACAGCAGAGCTATATACTTATAAGAGGGTTCCGGTATCGACCGTAGAGAACACGTGTATATCTACTGAGTAAATACTTGGTCATTCTAACACGACTACTTAGAAACCATCAGTTTACACCTATGTAATCGGGTAGTTGAGTCATGATGTAACGGTTGTGGCAGTCCACTTCGTCGCGCCTCACATATTAATTTCCGTTTCATTATTTTCATCACTCACCACGTTCCTTTTAGCTCTAGTTCCCGTTCGGCGCGCAGTCACGTCTCCACACTCGTTCAACTCTGTTTCTATTCGTGGAGCATTATAGCACTGCACCATACTCATATATAACCCTGTCGTAGTTTACGGTTCTTTGGTGAATCTTATACTTACAACAGTTATTTGTGTTCGCTTCGCTCAATCTCTCGTGTGGCGGATCTCGCTTCCTCGCGCATCCGTCACACATGAGGCGCACACTAATTATTGAATAGAAAACCTGGCCGTTTGATTTCCGCGGTCCTTTGCCAGACATGACGTACTAGTACATCGCAGGTAGCCGCGAGACCAATTATTCGTGGGTGCCGATAGTATTCAAAGACATATCCCACAACCCTGGGCTTTGAGATCTTTAGAAGATACTCGAAGTGAAGATTAATTCTCTCACCGTCCACCACCAAGTCTTCAGCACAACAATTTGTCGCCGCTTCCGGGGTGCCCCATCCGGGCTGCCATTTGAAAAGCATGATCTCGATCTACGAGTAAACAATACAAACATCGTGCTGCCGTTTGAAAAGCATGACCTCAAGCTAAACAACACAATACACCGGGCTGCCGTTTGAAAAGCATGACCTCAAGCTAAACAACAAATCACCGAGCTGCCATTTGAAAAGCATGACCTCAATCTAAACAATACAAACACTGTGCTGTTGTTTGAGAAGCATGAACCTCGATTTAACAATACAATACACTGGGCTACCATTTGAAAAGCATGACCTCGAGCAATACAATACACTTTGCTGCCGTTTGAAAGCATGACCTCGATCTAAACAATACAAAGTAGGATGATTGATATCGGCTCTTGACACTCATAGTATTCAGGTTATGAGGCATAGTGTAAAAGTGTTATGTGGAGGTAAATTAACACAATTCTGGATCGGGGAGCAGGCATCATCTGGAAACGCATTCTGGCGCCATAGAGATCCCATGTCCAGGTAGACCGGTACCTTCTACGAGAGACACATATAGACTGATAGACGGCTGATAGACCTCAATAGACAATCCACTTAGCGTTAGACACGGCTAAGATCCTCCTCGCATGGTCGATGCAGATCTTAACGGGCCATCACGTATTGATTCTCAACTGACGTTCTTGGTAAGCTGCACTCCGCCCAGGAACAATTAGCTGAACATTTATTTGATCAACGCCGACCAGGAGCAGCCAGCACCCCCTTCTCGTCTCGACGGTCTTAAGTGAGAGTATGAGCCATCTCCTCTCTACCCCGGAATGCGAAGGCCTGCGCGCTGCTTTCAATCGTGCCCTTGAGGTTTTCTTTTTTTGTCTGACTACGTCGGTCCATGTGCTCATTGTTTTTTCCAAAGGTCATTATATTATGTGCCTTGCATATCGCAGTGTGGTTGATGCATGAAGGAATAATATTTATCCCCTAGGACCTTGGCTATAGCTGCAGGCAAATATTCCCAACCATGCTATTACACAGGATTTGTCTGTCCCATGGTAAAAATGCATTTTCTTGCACTTCAAATCACCCACACCTTGCCTGCGATCGCCGTCCTAACCGCAACACAGCCACTGATCGGATCAATTATATTCACCTCCTTCGCTGCATTTTGATGGTTCCTCGGACCTAGCCTGGACCCCATCAGTCCAGGTTTGGCGAGGCTTTGCGGAGATCCCTTGGCAAACCTAGACACATCCGCTTAGGTTTGCTGAGGCACCTCACCAAAGCCTCGCCAAACCTCGGCTAAGGTGGGTCGAGAACCTGTCATAATGCAGTGCTTGTTCCAAAAATGGCAATTTCCACCCCTTGAGGATCGCCTTCCTACCCACAACACAGCCACTAATCAGATCAATTATATTCACCTCCTTGTTCCAAAAACAGCAATTAAATCCTGCATTGGTAGAAAGTCCCTTCCTCAAGTACTATTTGCTTCACTATGTGCAACTGCTTACTTGTCCACATTCTGTAAACTACAAATAGTCTTGTGTCCTCACCAGAACACCTTTTATGGGAAGAACTCCAAGTGTCAAGGTTGATCTTGTGTGGTGGGCATGATAACATTTTGAATCTGGTGTCATTAACATTTCATCTTGACTTTGGAATACTTTCAGGCAAAACACTGATTGAAAAATCGGACCTCTTCGGGAAATACCGAAAAGCCGTTGTTCCCAGCCAGCGCTTGAGGAATGGCAAAGCTGAATTTTCTGTGTACAGGTGAGTTTATGCTTTCGAAATATTTGTGTGACCCGTCCACCCGTCCACAACAGATACCCTGTCGACGGGGTCAACCTGTGTCGGTAATTCAAGCAACACGGTGTTATATGGCATTGTGGCGGTGGCAAAACGTGACATTTTATGGAGAGTGATTTCCTTCGGTTTGAATTTGGGGCTATAACCAGTGCGATTCTGAACAAAACTGTCGCCTCCGATTTCCTCCTGCTGGCATGGTCGTTAATCCAGGGGCTTGGCAGCTCTTCATTCTTGACAGAGGCGGTGCTGTATTTTGGCCCGGCCAACTCAGTAGTGTCGGGAATTTACGCAACACACTGCGTGTTATTTGGCATTATGCTGGCAAAACGTGACATTTTATGGAGAGCGATTTCCTTCGGTTTGAATTCAGGGCTATAACCAGTGCAATTCTGAACAAAACTGTCTCCTCTGATTTCCTGCTGATGACCTGGTCGTTACATAATCCAGGGGCTTGGCAGCCCTTCATTCTTGACAGAGGCGGTGCTGTATTTGCGCCGGGCCGACTCAATAGTGTCAGGAATTCCCGCCAAAAACACTTCCAGAAAAGAAAAATTCGCTGTATTGAGCAGGGCTATCCATGGGGAGCGCGATTCAAAAGCTGGCCTAGCGAATGTCCCAAGTGATCTGTCCCGGGAATTGCCATTGCAATTGATTCGGACTGGATGGAATAGGGTCCTCACAGCCTTCAAAATGAAGAGCTTTGAAGCCCTAGGCCTAATGACGAGGGCGGCAACAGGAAATCTGATGAGACACTTTTGCTCAGCATCGCGCTGGCCATCACCTCCCAATTAAGCTTGAGAAAATAGGTCTCCATACCGAGTCATGTTATTGACGACAGCTGGGCACGTCCTCCGATTCTGTGCCAGGAATTGCCGTTGGAATTGTGTCAGACCGGATGGAATAAGGTCCTCACAGCGCCGCCTGTGTTTGATCGCGGTGAGATGCGCCAGACTGCGTCGATTGGGCTGGGACGACTTCCAGACACCGTGGCGGCCAGCTGCGTCCGTCTTTCTAGGCACTGCAATACTGGCGCCCCCCGTGGGTTATTTCCTCTTAGCTGTTTTTAAGCCCGAGCCTCCTGGCTCTTCCCAAAAGTCCTTGGTCTGTTCCTTCGGGGACAAGACTATCGATTGCGGGTACAATGGCTTGCAGTGAGGGCAAATAGTCACGCGTTTGAAGATGTAATGGATTGCAGTGCGGGTCACGCCGTTGAAAATGTAGGTGCAGAAAAATCAAATCCGACAATTTTCGGTACACCAGTTAGTGCTGGCTAAAATTGGTCAATGTAAATTACATTGGCCCAATTTTACATGTAAATCACAGGGTAAAATACGTATTTTACATGGAGGCCCTCCAACCTACATGTGAAAAACTGTGAAAAAACCCACTCCACACGGGCTCACAGGGCAGTCTCTTGTCGTCTTCTGGTCCTGCCGAGAACCGCAGGCTGGCTGATAAACACAAAACCCCTTCTGAGGTGACACGGATGGCGGACACATTTGAGAATCTCGTGAAGCGACAGCCGATGTTTACACGCTTTACAATGTTTTTTGCGCCCTTAATGAGTGCTGAGGAAGAGCCATGGAAAATTTAACCGCCGGCGGCTCAACTGGTGTAATACTTTCGCATCTGGGCAGTCACTTGATGTGTTGATGGTTGAAGTTTTGCATACAATCCTTAAGACACTATGGCGGCTCTCAGAGTTGAACAATATCAGGTCATTCATGTCAAAGAGAGTTGATTTACTGAACGGACCATTGCTGAAGGAGATAAAATCTTCTGGCATCAATTCCAATGTCCAGATCAGAACTCCCGCCTGCTGGCTGACTCAAAAATATTCAAGTTAA
>JARJLF010002908.1:0-26400 GCA_029378395.1 Mycena leptocephala
CATCTTTGGGTATAATTTCAATGCAAGATCACTTATCGTACAGGGCACGCAGTGCGAGTCGGCTTTAAGCTAGGTGATCCAAGCTAATGAACCTTGGCTGACCGGAACTTGTGTCGGCGCTGTGGGAGGATAGGGAACCTAGCAGAGACTTGGCCATCACAGACCTGGATACAGTTAAGGCCGGTAGTTTGGCCATTGGGATAGTGGCACCATTCCAAGCCTGAATACAACAAGTCAAGTTAGTAATTATTTTGCGATAGAAGAAACAGCATGGCTTGCCTCGCGGATCATAGATTCGGTCGCCTGAAGCGAATCGAGATATTGGAACCCCTGGGATTGCTTGCACAGTGAGAATTCTGAGGAGGAAACACGAGTAAGGCTCGAAGAATGAGAACGAAATAGTGACCAATTTAGCCACAGGACCAGAGGCTCGGGTTCCAGCGGGAGGATGAGCTTGGGCATCATTTGTGGCATGAATTTTCGAGGCTGAATCCTCCCATGTAGTAGAATTAATCATGAAGTTAATATAAATCCGTCTCCCGTCCGACCTCAAGTCCTGGCGAAGGAATAGCACCGGTAACTAGCCCATTTCAAGTCCAGGAAGCAAAGCCAAGGAGAAGTGTCAGCAAACGACTTCGAAATTCCGATCACAATCTGGAAGAAATTTGTTGTAAATGGTACACTTGATACATTTGAGCACTTAAGACGGACACCGAGTGCATCGGGAGCGCTGCGCTACCAAACCAAGTCAAAGCTGATCACCTGCATCCTCCTTAAATCAACGGTGATAGTTCCAAGATAGAGCAGCAACAACGCGCACCAATGCGCACCAGTCAGAATTTGTGCTAAATCAAATGTCAACGTCACACCGACTCTTAAGCGGGTTTACAGGCAGGACAAGCGGTGTGAATGAGACCAAGCTAGCGGATGAGTCCAGAAAATGACAGAATCAAATCCTCGAGAGACTATTTGATGCTCGAAATGATATAGCGCACAGTATCAGGGAGAGACACAAGTGTTTGGGGCGACGGGACTTGGACGGGACATTCACAGAAGTGCACGCAGGATGGAGTCGTGCCTGACGTCCGGGACCGAGGACGTGGATGAATTTGGAGGCAAAACAAGACGGGAATATGAGTAAATCATACCGATAAGGCGATTGAAGTCGAAGATCCGGGATCCAGGGAGTCTAAAGCAACAAGAACTAGCAAAGACGATGCGCGAGAGAACAAGAACGGAATGTTTGACAGCAGATTGTCATCGTGTGATCTTTGATGCGACTTGTCGCGTTGCCGAACAGAAGGGGGTGGTGGTGAAATCCGCGAATATTTTTTCGAACAATCCACGACTCTTTCCTTTGTAACTGACCATGGAATCTTTGTGTCGTTCAGGGCTGTACTTGTGCTGTTCAATTTGCTGTGCCGCGGAAGCCGTCACAGCTGATGCGCGTCACAGCTGATGCGTTATTTTAAGCCCTTCGTAAAGGGCGTGGAAGCTGTAATTCGGCGCTTAGCATCTCTTCCTCTTACCACCACCATCGATGGACAATGAACCAAATTCGGACCGTGAATCTAGTACAGAGACTCATGAATCTGTGTCGTGAGTTCTTGACCTCCTTGTTACTGTATCAGTGCACCGTGTCTCCTAATCCAGCTATAGCGGCGCCTTTTTCTCTGGCGCGCGGCGCTTCACGGTGGCTGGCGGGACCTTTACCAATATCACGAAGAATTACACCAGCCCTCCTACCGTGCCTTCCGGTAGATGCTCCCTGTATTTTTTGCAAGGACCCTAATTTGGGGCAGACTTCCGAATGATCCCGATGGGAGACATAGATCTTCTGGAAGAAATATGCTTGGACAATAAGACAGGTGTTGTTGGTCGCAACCACCGAGAAAGGACACGTGTACGGCGGATGTATCCTGCCAAGATAGATGGCCGAAAATTGGGTGTGACGGTGGCTGTATATCAGGGCAAAGGTGCAGAAGAGGTGTGTTATATCTTGTTCTCCTTGTATGGTGTGTAATTGATTTCTGTAGGAGTGGCGCCAGGATATTGCAAACTATATGACAATTCGGTAAGTTCCGTGCAAAACCTTTGCTGCTTACTGCATAATGAAATTTATCCCAGCCATCCAAATATTATCCAGATGCGTGGAGCAGCGAGTTCGGGTGGTATACATGCAACACTTTTCCATGATGGTGCGGCCTTGGCTTGAAAATGTCACCATAGAGCTTGACTGTTGGATTAGATTTGATACCGTTCGAACAATTCCTGGATCGTTATTCATCCATTTTGAAGGTGTTTATCCATGGCTACTGCGTACGTACATTTGAGATTTTCCACTTGCCAATATTGATGTCTCTGAAGATCAAGGATTTCTGGGTACGAAAGCTTAACCATATCAGCCAGCTTCCTGACAACTGTCGCAGGCGACACAGAAGTATTTCTCTTCTGTATTCCAACAGTCGCTGGTAAGTTGAATAATCTGGATTCCTCCTTCTTTATGTAGATCTTTTCAGTGGGAAGAGGATTTCACCCTTTGGATACGTCGTTCCTCTGGTCGGCTCTGTGCAGACCTCATACCCAGCCACATCACGTACTGGGCCTTCGGTTTACCAGTGATATCCCACCGACGGGAAATTGAATCGTTGGATCTTCCGAACCAAGAAGCCATAGCCATCGATTCTCTGACACTTGACCAGTATCACAACATATGCTATTGGAGTCTATCACGACCTCGACACCTCTCCAGTTCCACCTCCACCACAGTGAATCTGAACGCAATAATTGCTTGCCCCTCGGGGGATCGACTTGAAGACTTGGTTGAGATTGCACTCTCGCCGGATGCAGAGGTTCGTCTAGGTGATTGGAGAAGTCTTAAAAGAGTGACTGCAGAAGTCATGGAAGGTGGCTGGACCCGGTACAGTTGGATTGCTCATGTGGAATAATATCATATGGAATAACCGTCATATGGAATCACTTTTAAGCATATCCCACATTGGGATAGGGGAATATTCCACCCACCGTCATCTGGAATACGGAATAGCCTTGGAGCCTTGGTTTAGGCTGATATTCCATTGTGCGGGTGGCCAAAATGGTAATTTTGAGCCGAACTTGCCGTTTTGGGGAATCTCTTGCACGGTGAAATTGCTGTTTCAACCATTATATAGTCCCATTGTGTCCAAATAATTGATTTATTGCCATCTTTTCTCATCACAATGCCCATTAAAACCACTAAAGGGATGCATGTGCATGAATTCTGTGCTGACAGGGTGCAGGAAGTTGATAACATGATAATTTATACAAAATCCTCATTGTTCCTCAACTAGACAGTGGTGCTATAGGTTTCAAAGCAAAGTAATTTTTTATTGATTTCATCTGCTGTGGAATAACCGTCATATGGAATAGCCTCGGGCCCTGTCCCGATGGTATTCCATATGAGCAGTTCTACTGTATTATGATTTCATTTTGACCACATGGTGATCTGTTCTGAATGGCCGACTTCCAGTTTTGCCTCTGGTGACATATTTGACAGCACTCTCATGTATGTCGGAAGCCGGAGCCGTGGACGCTGGCTCAATCAAGCAAATTATATTTTTAGCCGCCTCGGGATTACGTCCAATTTTGAGGATTATGGTACTCCTGATACTATTCTTGGACCAATTTCTCATTAACCCATGCAACTAGTTGTCATAGACAACAATGATTTTCATATCACAATTTCTCCGGCTGCAGAAGACCCCCCCATAGGCTACCTATTCCTCTGCCCACCAGAAAATTTTCAAACGGGAGTGTCATCATTCAGATGGCCCGATTGTCCAGCATATTGGTCCCTCAATCCATCAGGTGCCGATCATCTTATCGTGGAGGATGCAACTGCTTTGGGATTCCCCACCATATCCCTCTCCACGGAGATCGGGGGGAGGTCCTGGGATGCTAGTGTTTACGCCGGAATCCGCCAATTCCATCAAGCGAAAGGCTTCGATCCAGACAGCCAGGATGTCGCTCGCCATCTTGGCCAGCCGCTCTTTCAACTGGCCAGTGAGATCGATCCTCTGTTTGCCCATGGTAAGCCAACCATCCCGAGGGAAAGTGTTCTGTTCAATTGAGAGAAATTTATTGCCAGTGGATAACAAAGATTATTATTCAGACGAAGACAATCATGGGGCATTCGTTATGGATGAGCGCGACGATACTCACAGCTTAGCCAGCAAGGATGACAGTTAGTCCAATACATTGCTGGATCTGAATTAGGCAATGATCACATTTTCAGCAGAGACAACGGCTACAGAGGAAAAGGCTGTTCTGCTTGTCAATGGTAAGCCAGTCTTACCGGAAGCAAAACTTTCTGGCTGAGTAAAAATTTTGGAAGTTGATGACGAGGATTCGTGTGCAGAAGAGGATCTGAACCCACTCGACATCGATGAGGCGGGGGACTCGCAGAATTCCGCCGAGAGCCATCGTGGTAAGTGGAAGACATTTTCCTATGTGCCCAGATTTGGTTTGTACTCATGCCCACATCCTCAAAATTTCAGTGCCCGAGCCGATGGCTAGAAATGAACCGTTGATTCCGGATGTTGATGAAATGCCGGCCTCGCGGGCCTTTAAATTCTTCATGAACATCCAGTTGGCCCTAATTATGTCCCTCGCATTATGCTGGTTGCAGGACCACATGTGGTCTGGACCATCTGGTATAAGTCTTGAATAGTACACAGATACTTCTTGACACTTCCCAAACATCTCTGGATTAATATTATTTTCACTAAAATTTTCTGTAGTCCATGATGACCGATGTTATGTTTTTTTGCACCTCATTGACATTTTCCTACGAAAACCCATTTTGGCAGATTTGACACTTGATTTCTTGGTGAAAGACGTAGCATTGATAACAGGATAGGGGTGGCAATGCTCACGGACGGTCGGGCTGTAGAACAAATCTGTAACCCACCAAATCCCGGGCAATTCCCAATGCAAGAGCCTCCTGTACAGACATATTACAGTTTAAAGACTGTCCCTCTTGTGTTTGAATTGGTTCAAAGTCACTCAAATGCCAAGTGGTTTGAAATGGCACGTTGGAAAATATCCAAGGTACTATTGGATCATAACATAGATACACGCCTGGTAAAAATGTGGAGACTGTAGGTCACTCACATGGGAAGTTCCAAACTGACTTGGATTGTAGAGTAACTCACCGCAAACGGCTGCAGCGGCTAATTGTCACTGAGTTGACGTGTTCAATGACGCGGGATTTTTTTGATGGGTGCAAAATCACCTTGACTCAGAAAAGATTTATCGGGCATCCCGGACATCGAAAATTCCGAAATTGATGAACACTTGGTTGAAATAGTACAGTAAGGTGTTGTTACCCCTCGGCCGAGTATACAACCGAGTAATGCCGAACTGATGTCCCATTACACGTCATTAATGACTGGCGCCTCTTTTTTCTTTGATGACGTTGTCTATGCATTGCTCGCGCTCTGACACCTAACAACACCTACCCGTCCATTGGTTTGCCCATACCAGCCATACACGCGCCCACCATCACAACATCCACCTTTTGGTCTTGCTTGTCTCCGCTCAGGGTCAAGACGCAAACACATCCCCGCCGCCGCCCTGCATTCAGCATCGGACCAGGATCCATCCAAAAATTCGAGCCGAGTTGGGGGCACCTTCGCACAACCAACACAACCCCGCCACCCATTGCCCAACGAAACCCCATTCATTCGGCTTGGTGTATGGATGTCGCGATCAATGGACGTGTTGGAAGATTGGATGGGTGCATTGGAAGAGGGTAACCGGACACTATGGAAAATGGGAAGGACCCGTTAAATTCTTGGAAGATTGGAGGTGAGTCAATATATTCTTCCGAATCTGAGCTCTTGAATGCAGTGCGCGATGGAATAAGATATATGCTGCATTCTACGCGGTACCTGCTGCGATATGCTGCGATAAACCCTCGCACTCGGCCTCCACCATCTTCTCCCCGCTTTGCGTTGGCCCTCGCTTCCATCCTCTCGCTCTCGAGTCGCGTTGCCCTGCGGATCCGACATGCCTCCAGCGAGAATGTACTTCTCCCGGCATCCGAAACAGCCTCACTCGCACGTGCACTCGGCCTACACGCCACAGCCGCCGCTGGTGTTCGGCCTTGCCCGCGTCTTCGCCCATCTGACACCTGAGTCGTGGGAGAGCGCGCGTGCGCACAGCTGGCGCCTACAGTATGGGCAAACCCGCAAAGACTGAACGCAAGGGGAGTATAGGGAAGGACTGTCTGCGCGGTACGTCTCTTTTTCTCCTTCTACTCGGTATTCCTTCCCATCTGCTTCCTCCTTTCGCCCTATCCATCACATATAACCAGATCCCCATGCACACTCCTTCCGACATGTTGTCTGCCCATGCAATCCCTGTAACGGGCACTATGGACGCTATATCTACACCACAAACTCCCGTTCAACCGGGAGTTGTACTATATTTTTTATCTCTCTATATAAGTTCTTACGACGATCCTTCAGCGCGCTGTAGAGTGCGCTGGTAATATTATGTCAGATATGTCACGTCTGTCGCGTAGTATTAGGTTGCCGTGATACCCGAATAAAGCACCTTTTCTACCTTTACCCTCTCACACTGAAAGCCGCCGCGCTTACCTGGCCCTCTTAATGGCAGGCAAGCTTGGAGGCCTTATCGTGAAGGTAAGTTGCTTTTGTTCTTCTCTCACATCAGTTCAGTCCGCGTTGCCCGCGCTACTGAGTTGCACCTCGAGAGGAAGTCCACTCGGGGCTAGGAGCTCGAGATCTAAGGAGGTCCTAAGCTTCTCGCAGCTCCTGCGCCACTCGTAGAACGTACACCATTCGGACAGCTTACTTGTAGCTCGGCTCGCCAGACGCATCCCTCGGTGGTCTACTCAACTATAAATATTTGCAGGCTACTACTCGACGCGTCCTACAATCCCTCTGTAGTTACGTTCCTCCTCTGTACACAGTGCCTGCAGTCAACAATGCCCTAAACTCTAGGGCCCCTACGTTTGATTAATCCCTAGAGTTTAGGGCCCCCCGAAATCCGCCGGATTCTCAGCTGAATCCTAAACACTTGGGCAATAATAATATTTTTGTGCGGAGGGAATAATATTATTGGACGAGGAGCTTAGGTCAGGGCCCATGTATCTTTTGAATGAAGGGTATCCATAATATTTTGCTCACCAAAAGTATAATATTCCTTCTCGTGTGTGGTAGGGTCCAGCCAATCAATATTGAGAGCACAAAATATTACCAGCCAACTGACCAAGGCTCAGCCAATGGCCAGGAATATTATTGCCCAGCAAGTGCCAGGCTTTGGCTGATGGGGGGGAGTAATATTATTTGCCCGGTGCAGTTGGATTCAGCTGACCGATATTTTGAAACCCTCAAAATATTATTCTGCCCGCTACTCCAGGGTTGGCTGATGGGTGGCAGTGATATTATTTTTCAAGGAGCACTAGGGTTCAGCCAATGGGCAGAATGATATTTTGAGCCCAGCACAGTTGGATGCAGCTGATCGATATTTTGAAACCCTCAAAATATTATTCTGCCTGCTGACCTAGAGTTGGCTGAAGGGTGACAGTAATATTATTTTGCGGGCAGGGTAGCATTGGGCCGATGTGTGGGATAATATTCTGGGTCCAGCATGATTGGATCCAGCTGATTGATAATTTGAGAGCCTAGAATATTATTGCACCTGCTGACCTGGGGTCAGCCAATGGGTGACAGTAATATTATTTTGCGGGCAGTGTGATGTTGGGCCGATGGGTGGGATAATATTCTGGGCCCAGCATGTTTGGATTCAGCTGATTGATAATTTGAGAGCCCAGAATATTATTGCGCCTGCTGACCTAGGGTCAGCCGATGGGTGACAGTAATATTATTTTGCGAGCAGTGTGGTGTTGGGCCGATGAGTGGGATAATATTCTGGGCCCAGCATGTTTGGATTCAGCTGATTGATAATTTGAGAGCCCAGAATATTATTGCGCCTGCTGACCTAGGGTCAGCCGATGGGTGACAGCAATATTATTTTGCGGGCAGAGTGGTGTTGGGCCAATGGGTGGCATAATATTCTGGGTCCAACATGATTAGACTCAGCTGATTGATATTTTGAGAGCCCAGAATATTATTGCGCCTGCTGACCTAGGGTTGGATGGGTGACAGCAATATTATTTTGTGGGCAGGGTGGTGTTGGGCCAATGTTTGGGATAATATTCTGAGTCCAGCATGGTTGGATTCAGCTGATCGATATGTTGAGAACCCAAAATATTATTGTGCCTGCTGGCCTAGGGTCAGCCATTGGATGACAGTAATATTATTTTACAGGCGAGGTAGCATTGGGCTGATGGGTAAAAATAATATTTCGAGCCCATGATGGCTGGATGCAGCTGATCTGTCCATTTGTGTTTCGAAAAAAGGAACAAAACATCCCAAAAGCTGGAATTGAACACAAGAACCCTTGAGTGATGGCAGTAAGAACACAACAGAAGGATAGCCACTATACCAGCCGAGAGTTGTATGAGGGTTGGACCCAGCAAATGCATCCTGCCATTGAGTAGTTTTCTGTTTTTTGGCTGACTACATCGGTGCCATGTGCTCTTGTTTTTTCCAAAGGTCATTATATTATATGCCTTGCATATCGCATTGTGGCCGATGCATGAAGGAATAATATTTTATCCCCTACGACCTTGGCTATAGCTGCAGGCAAATATTTTCAACCATGCTATTACACAGGATTTGTCTGTCCCATGGTAAAAATGCATTTTCTTGCACCTCAAATCACACCTTGCCTGCGATCGCCGTCCTAACCGCAACACAGCCACTGATCGGATCAAATATATTCACCTCCTTGTTCCAAAAATGGCAATTTTCAGTATCATTGCCTCCCTTGAGTGCATTTCAGCTCACAACAGTCTCAATCAGTTTGGGGATTCATCCTTACATGTTTCCAAATGATTCTACTTAGTAAGCACCCCTAGCAACAGTGTGTGTTAACTCCCATGTGCATCCAAATAAGCAAAGCCATTTTCGTCGGATTCTTGATTGCTAATGATTACCAGGCTGCAGATGACGGGTTTGGAGGTCATCCACATCCACTGTATTGGAATACATACTAATCTGTCCCATCAGCTTCAATTTGACACAGGATTTGGTGAAGTCTAGTATTTGGGAAACCCTAAATTTGATGCCAGAGGCACAGTTTGCAATAATGGTTCATTGGTTTTTCGACAGAGGTATATTGACCATGAGTACCTCTCCCAACAGAACTTGCAAAGTGTTCCATGGACATAAGAAAAATGAGAACCAGTACTCCAGCAAATAACTCAATTTCTCCATGTTCTGGCACCCATTATGATCTCAGATTTTCGATTCCTATGCACAATTCCTTGTAAGATATGTGATTCCAGTGCACTGCAACCACAAATCAATGTGTGTTTCATGTGTCACTAGTTTCAAGTAGATATGATGTGGGGATTGCTGTGTTTGATATAGAATTTGGTGCAGGAATTGAATCAAATGGATTTCTGGCCACAGTCAATGTAACGAAATTTGCACTCAGACAGATACGGCAGGCAAATTGTGGACCATTCAAAGTGGCCGGATCATCCGGGCCGCCCCGGGCCGCATATCCGTGAAAGACTTGAAACAGTTCACCGAGCATACCTGCATGCAATCTAACAGCCCATTCATTTTTTCGAAGATACCTATAGACTACCCTGATGCTTCCAGATCAAAATACCGAGACATAACCTCAACCCCACTGTGAAATTGCGAATTTTGTAGCAAAGGAAGGAGGTTGCCAGCAAGTTGGCCATTCAACATCGAATTGGGAGATGTGTGTAGTCAAAGGAGCCATTCTAATGCATTTGTTGGATCACAGGGAAGTATACAAAAAGAGTTGAAAGGATTCATGAATGAAGACTGTGTAGAGGTCTGATGCTATCTAGGAAAACTTTGTGAGTTGTCGAAATTGAGCTGAATAACAAAGTGTCCTAGATTTAGATGAATTTGTTATATCTTATACCGATGACAGAACCAGAATTTTTGAGCATATAAGAGATGCAAAGTATTTAGGTCTCCTAGTGTAGTGGACCTGCTGATCTCAAAATGAATATAATTGATGATTTTCCGCAGTGGCCCCAAAGTGCACAAATGGTATGGAACATATGCTATGCTATTGCTTATGCATGACAACGCATATGTGAAGGATAGAGGCCAAACAGGGCATGATGCACCGAGCTTTCCTCAAATAATTATGTTCAGCCTCCACTCATGAAATCAGCCTTAATTCGACATATTACATGCGGAAAAGGCTCTATTATAGGAGGGACAATACATGTACTTTACAGCCGATGTCAGTACCGAGGGCGCGGATCGAAAAATTTCTGTTTTGGGATGTTTCCAAAGAATTCCCTATATCTCTGTCAGTTCTTCACCGATTCACATAAAAACTAAATAGATCTACTCAGCTAATTCATGCACAATTAGTGATAGAGAGGAACTTGCGAAAATATTATGTATTAGGTAATTTCTGTTTTGGGGCTGTTTTTGCACTGAATACTGTCTAGCATGGCGAGAACATGTCCAAGTGATCTAGAATTTTGGGAGAGACAACATGCATACCTGAGAAAAACATGTGATAGAGCCAGAAGTGAGGATAATTTAGTTACAGTCCTTCTAGCTCCAGTGAAAACATTTGGCAGTTTTTGGCTTTCAGAGATATTGCCAAGATCACATTCATCTGGACATTTCATATAGTTCTGGCTCTATCACTTGTTTCATAACATATAAATGTTGTCCCTCCCAAAATTCTAGGTCACTGGGAAATGTTCTCACCATGCTAGACAGTATTCAGTGCAAAAACAGCCCCAAAACAGAAATTACCTAATACGTAATATTTTCGCAAGTTCCTCTCTATCACTAATTGTGCATGAATTAGCTGAGTAGATCTATTTAGTTTTTATGTGAATCGGTGAAGAACTGACAGAGATATAGGGAATTCTTTGGAAACATCCCAAAACAGAAATTTTTCGATCCACGCCCTCGGTACTGACATCGGCTGTAAGTCCGGAGCATCCGGGATAATAGAAACAATGTAGTCTCAATATATGCTGAAAACATGTTCGTGGGAAACCTGCCTTTTTAGGCAAGTGTCACAAGTGTCACTCTGGTATTAACACCCCCCACACCGGGCATAATAGGTGGGGAGACCCAGTGTTTTGCCAGAAAGTATTCCAAAGTCAAGATGAAATGTTATACACTAAAATGACACCAGATTCAAAATGTTATCATGCCCACGACACAAGATCAACCTTGACACTTGGAGTTCTTCCCATAAAAGGTGTTCTGGTGAGGACACAAGACTATTTGTAGTTTACAGTGTGGACAAGTAAGCAGTTGCACATAGTGAAGCAAATAGTACTGGAGGGAGGGACTGTTCTACCAATGTAGGATTTAATTGCCGTTTTTGGAACAAGGAGGTGAATATAATTGATCTGATTAGTGGCTGTGTTTTGGGTAGGAAAGCGATCCTCAAGGGGTGGAAATTGCCATTTTTGGAACAAGCACTGCATTATGACAGTTCTGGACCCACCTTAGCCGAGGTTTGGCAAGGCTTTGGTGAGGTGCCTCGGCAAACCTAAGTGGCTGTGTCTAGGTTTGCCAAGGCACCTCGGCAAAGCCTCGCCAAACCTGGACTGATGGGGTCCAGGCTAGGTCCAAGGAACCATCAAAATGCAGCGAAGGAGGCAGTAATATACGCGGCAGTGGAAACGTCACTGGTCGGCATCTTTCGGCATCGGCTGCCAATGGCCGCCCATTCACTTTCCAGTGGAATCCACTGGCAATCGATCCTCACGTGGTCCGCCACTGGGGTTCAACAGCTTACGCTGGAGTTTCCAGTGGAATTTGGCAAGTTCCATTGGACTCTCAATTAGCGTGACAGCCACTGAAGTCCAGTGAAACCCGTTAAGTTATATTGCGCTTCACTGTATCCCGGTGGATGTTGCCTGAGCTCATGGTCCACTGGAGTCCAATGTTTTGCATTGCATTCCATTGGACATTGCTGGCCACTCATAGTCTACATTGTGTTTTACTGTATTTTTTTCTTGTGTCTAACAACCACCTGATACATAACTGGATCACAATTTAATGTCTGAGGGAAATGAATTCAGTGAGGTGCCGTCAATTGAAACCCCTTGTCAAATAGCATCCAAACAGACTGCAGATGCAGACAACGGTGGATAAAAGGAGACATCAGTGGCTACGAAATTAGTCGAACTCGAAATTGTTGATAATTAAACCCATTACTCTCCTTTTGATTCTGCCCAGAGCACCGCAGATAGCTCTTGGTTTTTCTGAACCACTTGTTCCTGGACCTTCTCTGCATAGATCATCATCAGCACATGCACAAAAAATCGTAATTCACATCCGACATTTGGCGCAATTGGGATTCGAAGCCATGTCGAAATGTGGGCATGTTTTCGGAAGTAGTCAAGAGCTTGGACACGGCATCCTTTATGTAGCGGCAGCCAGCAGCATTCATGGGTGGACATTGGTTTCCATATGGAGGTTATACCTAAAAAGACGAAGATGAATTCAATGAGAAAGTCCTTTGACCCTACCAACTTGGTACAAGTTGGCCGTTGACCCTGCAGGTACTGACAAGATACGGTACCTGGTTGCCATCTGCCAACAAGATCCATATGGACCTGAAACAGGTACCAATCTACAGTGGAGTCCAGCAGGCCATAGTGGACTCCACTGGAGTTCAGTGGATGAAGTGAACACCAAGGCCCAATGCGGACTGGTGGAGATTGCCGTCAGACATTATCTTATCTTGGCATACCCTGGGAAGCATCACCTAACAACACCCTTGATATCTGCCAGTGGCCGCCAAGGACCAGTGGCAGCCATTGGTGGCCGCCAACGAACTTTCCACCGGCGGGTATATTACTCGAAGGAGGTGAATATAATTGATCCGATCAGTGGCTGTGTTGCATTTAGGACAGCGATCGCAGGCAAGGTGTGGGTGATTTGAGGTGCAAGAAAATGCATTTTTACCATGGGACAGACAAATCCTGTGTAATAGCATGGTTGAAAATATTTGCCTGCAGCTATAGCCAAGGTCGTAGGGGATAAAATATTATTCCTTCATGCATCAGCCACAATGCGATATGTAAGGCATATAATATAATGACCTTTGGAAAAAAAAGAACACATGGCACCGATGTAGTCAGCCAAAAACAGAAAACTACTCAATGGCAGGATGCATTTGCTGGGTCCAACCCTCATACAACTCTCGGCTGGTATAGTGGCTATCCTTCTGTTGTGTTCTTACTGCCATCACTCAAGGGTTCTTGTGTTCAATTCCAGCTTTTGGGATGTTTTGTTCCTTTTTTCGAAACACAAATGGACAGATCAGCTGCATCCAGCCATCATGGGCTCGAAATATTATTTTACCCATCAGCCCAATGCTACCTCGCCTGTAAAATAATATTACTGTCATCCAATGGCTGACCCTAGGCCAGCAGGCACAATAATATTTTGGGTTCTCAACATATCGATCAGCTGAATCCAACCATGCTGGACTCAGAATATTATCCCAAACATTGGCCCAACACCACCCTGCCCACAAAATAATATTGCTGTCACCCATCCAACCCTAGGTCAGCAGGCGCAATAATATTCTGGGCTCTCAAATATCAATCAGCTGAGTCTAATCATGTTGGACCCAGAATATTATGCCACCCATTGGCCCAACACCACTCTGCCTGCAAAATAATATTGCTGTCACCCATCGGCTGACCCTAGGTCAGCAGGCGCAATAATATTCTGGGCTCTCAAATTATCAATCAGCTGAATCCAAACATGCTGGGCCCAGAATATTATCCCACTCATCGGCCCAACACCACACTGCTCGCAAAATAATATTACTGTCACCCATCGGCTGACCCTAGGTCAGCAGGCGCAATAATATTCTGGGCTCTCAAATTATCAATCAGCTGAATCCAAACATGCTGGGCCCAGAATATTATCCCACCCATCGGCCCAACATCACACTGCCCGCAAAATAATATTACTGTCACCCATTGGCTGACCCCAGGTCAGCAGGTGCAATAATATTCTAGGCTCTCAAATTATCAATCAGCTGGATCCAATCATGCTGGACCCAGAATATTATCCCACCCATCGGCCCAACATCACACTGCCCGCAAAATAATATTACTGTCACCCATTGGCTGACCCCAGGTCAGCAGGTGCAATAATATTCTAGGCTCTCAAATTATCAATCAGCTGGATCCAATCATGCTGGACCCAGAATATTATCCCACACATTGGCCCAATGCTATGTCATGATTCGGCATTATTCCAACATTTTCATTCAACTTCAACCCCGGGTATCCCGGGTTATCACAAGCATACGGAATAACCACCAGGGGGTTATTCGTAGTCGCTTGGGGCGATTGCATTGGGAATAACCAACCAGGGGTTATTCAAATGCTGATCGGAACACGCGTAGGACGATTGGATTCAGAATAACCAACCAGGGTTATTCAAACGACGATCGAGATATCAGAATAACCAACCAGGGTTATTCAAACGACGATCGGGATACCCCGATCGCCGTTACCAAGATCGAACACCTGCAGATGGTCGGTATTTCATAGGAGGACAACCATCAGTTTCATAGGACACGGTATATAAACTCGGTAGAATCTACATGTACTCTAGATTCTACCTCGTCTAATATCAAGTCTACTTTGACCTGACAACGGCGCAGCGCTCTCTCACCTCGACTACGAACGACGCACGTTCACATATCATCTTCTCCTCGAGTTCCCTCGAGTTCGGTGACCAGGCGGCTACTCCGCCGTCTCTCCAAGTCTCGCGACATTACACCTCGACGGCTATAGCCAAACTTCCCAGTAGGGCCGGGTTGTTCAGTGCTGCCCTCTCGTTGTCGGTCGCGACCACTTTGGACCGGGTTATTCAACTATCGTCCCGGCCGGGTTATTCTCTGTCCGCCACAGCCAGGTCGACCCAGGGCTTGTCTTGACATGCTACCTGCCCGCAAAATAATATTACTGTCACCCTTCAGCCAACTCTAGGTCAGCAGGCAGAATAATATTTTGAGGGTTTCAAAATATCGATCAGCTGCATCCAACCATGCTGGGCTCAAAATATCACTCTGCCCATTGGCCGAACCCTAGTGCTCCTTGCAAAATAATATCACTGCCACCCATCAGCCAACCCTGGAGCAGCGGGCAGAATAATATTTTGAGGGTTTCAAAATATCGGTCAGCTGAATCCAACTGCACCGGGCAAATAATATTACTCCCCCATCAGCCAAAGCCTGGCACTTGCTGGGCAATAATATTCCTGGCCATTGGCTGAGCCTTGGTCAGTTGGCTGGTAATATTTTGTGCTCTCAATATTGATTGGCTGGACCCTACCACACACGAGAAGGAATATTATACTTTTGGTGAGCAAAATATTATGGATACCCTTCATCCAAAAGATACATGGGCCCTGACCTAAGCTCCTCGTCCAATAATATTATTCCCTCCGCACAAAAATATTATTATTGCCCAAGTGTTTAGGATTCAGCTGAGAATCCGGCGGATTTCGGGGGCCCTAAACTCTAGGGATTAATCAAACGTAGGGCCCTAGAGTTTAGGGCATTGTTGACTGCATATTGTGCTGTACATACATTCCTCCTCTATCGTCTACCTACTCCCAAATGTACACCACATGTGCCCGCCGCATCGCATCACCCTCCCAGCTCCCCTCCTTGTTTTCATCTGCTTCTTACTTCTCATTCTCATTCGCTCCCCGTCCTCCTTCACATTCATCCCTTTATTTCTGCGCAGATCCATGCTGACTGACATCGTATCCAGCAGCATCCACAGCAAATTATACTTCGATGCGAGACAGCACAGACAGAGCCAGAGCCGCTCATCCCGGACGCCCAGCAGGTGCGGCAGACGACGGTTTGCCATTCGACGAGCACGACACGACACGGCACGTGCAGTACACATCCCGTGTATCGCTTTATCGCTGTATGGGAGAGCGACCACGGTATGTTCTGATCCTTCCGCTGGCACTTCGACGTCCCACTTGCTCCTCCACACACGGTATCTTTCCCCTTCTCCTTGGATCGAATACGATTGATTGCTGACGCATTTGGCAGATACTGGCAGCTGGCGATACATACTTCGTTTCGTCTCGCATTGGCATACAATTTCGCACTCACACTCCCTGCGGTTCCGCTGCCGCGCACTCGGCCTCGCGCGCGCCATTTGAGTCGAGCCGCGGATCTCGATCGCAACGCTGGGCACGCTGAGGCGCCGACTACCTGCTCGGACGCCACACCAAAAGCTGCCATTGACAGCCACTGCACTCGCCGCACGGTCGGATGTAGGGACGATACGTGAGAGGAGAGTGCGCAGCGGCTCGAGCGCGCGCGGCCGAACAGTTCGGTGATGGGATGGGATGGGATGGAGACAGTATGCACGAATGATTTGTGATCGGAACGATTCGATTCGAGGCTGCCGGAGGAGTATACTACGGATGGAGGGAAGGGCTGTCTGTGTTGTACATCTTTCTCTTTCCTTTACCCTGAGGACGATACATACATCCCTTCCCCTCTGCTGGCCTGCTTGCCGCCTGTATCATCACGATTTCCCGTCTTGTCCACAAACCGCTACTTTGCGTTCTCCGTCTACGTATCTTCGCGGGTCCACACACACGTCACCTAGTACTCTTCCCTTTACTGCTCTTGTATATACTGCTTCTACTTGACGAACAAATCCCTCCATCCTTCCTCGGAGGAACACCATGCAATAGAGAGGGGAATAACGGAGCATGGGGTGCGGGTGCGGGTGCGGGTGCGCATGGAGGTGGGTGGGGATGCAGTACGCGGACTCGGCATGTCATTAGTTTTGGGGTGTGGCCAATGGAGGTCCTCTTCCTTGCACTTTCCTTCATCCTCAAGAACAATTGTTTTACGAATTTTTATCTACCTCCTCTCGCACCCTGTGTAAGTATAGGTACCGCGCTGCTGCTTGGTCCGCTTTATAAATTCCAATTTCTCACTTTCTTTCCACGGTTTACTGCAGTACAGCAAAACCAATATGTTCTCTGTTCTGAACATCCTCCTTGCTTGCCTAGGCGTGCAGGGTACAACTCACGTAACTGGAGCTGTCCCCTTGTGCTGTAGGGCTTTATTCAAAACAAGGATTAATAGCTCGCAAATCGATTTCCCATTCTTGCCATCCGGCATTGACTCATCTAGATTCACTCTGCGAATCATCGCTGGTTTCATCCTCTGTTTGTGGTCTCCTGTTAATTTCTTCGGCGAGAACGGACGCCAATTTGGAAGGTCCTTGTGCGAACCTAGTTCGAGCGAAAATCCAGCCTCGAAATTTACTAAAGAACGCTATTGTGAAACGACTCTGGTTTCTTTGCTGGTATGTTATTATCTTTGACTCTCGCCTGAGACGCTGGGGCTCTGAGCTCATCTCTCTATACTCGAGACATCCTCAAAGATTATATTTTCCAAGTATTTTTTGGTGCTGAGCCTTTTCCGAGAGATCTGTCTCGTAGTGCCCTCTATGCTTTGGCAGATTAATTGTGGATCGTGAGAGAATCCCTGCCACTGCCGCTAGGAGGACTGCCAACAAGTGCTTCCGTAAACGAGGTGTAGTATTGATTGCTCGTTGCTCAGGGTTCGTCTACCGGATAGAAAATCTTGTACGTCGTTGTGATGCAAGCTTCTGGTCCGAAGTTCGGACATATTCAAACTTGAAAAAATATCTTACCAGTCTGAGATGTTGCTCCGCGGCCAGAAAAGTTGACAAGCCGCCCTCAGGGGTAAATTTCTTCCGCCTTCTTCCGCCGTCTGTGCATTACTTACAGGTTGTGTATGGCCTCGTTGGCGCACTCGAAGGACTCAACAATATTGGGGGCCCGAGGAAAGACATTTAGTCATATGCGTACCTTGCGTGTTCACCATCCCAACCCACCCCAACCATGGTTTTGCATTCATCGAAAGAAGCTGCGCTCCAGCATGCATTTCACCTGCTTGGGTTGAAATCCGACGGAAACCGCAGAACAAATGTGGTTCAAGGTATCATGAGACGTTTCCGGTATTCTTGGCACCTCTCCCACCACTCCGTCCACCAATTTCTAGGGAATCTCGGTTGGTCCATCTAACCTGCGAGAGGTAATCCTCAAACTCACGCTGGAAGCAATCTAGCAATTCCTTCGGGGTCACCTGGAATGTCTATAATGGTTGAACACCCAGGTGAATATCGCACAAGCAGTGAAACGTCACCTTTAGCCACTGCACAGTACCGTGCAGATCTTCGATTTCCGCCCAGTCACCAATCTCGTTCTCCGAGAACCACGCAAATTCGGACAGATTGTTGACATCAGGAAAGACCTCCTTTGGGAATCAGGCCAGATTGGTCTGAAAAAAGGTCCAATTCAGCCAAATTAGTTTCGTTAGGGCCGTTGGCTTTTTTGCGACCTTCGAATTACATAATGTACTGCCAAATTCTCCCAAATTAACCTGAGTTTGCCAGGTTTTGGCGCGGCATTGGTCTGTATTTTCTTCTCGCTTTTGTTCGATATTCACACCAAACACTCCGCAAAAAGTCAAGTTTCGGCGCTCCCAAAAATGTTTCTGAAATATTTCGTATCAGCAAGCAAATATACAGCCCTGAAATTGACACCAAAATGCAATGTTTTCGAAGGATTGAAATGCATGGTGAAACGAGTCGTTTCAGCATTAGTTTTCATTCACCTGAAGTGTCCTGTACTGGGAACCATGTTGGCCTTCCAGAAACTCCTGCTGAAATCATACATTTCAGGAGCAGTTTAGTGTTACCTCAAATGAATCATATAAGCTACAGTTTCGGGTGCCCTCGAAATTATTGTTTTCAGACTGCCTGAAACCCATCGGCCCGGCCCGGCCCGACCCGTTTCGGGAAGCCTGGAAACAATAGTATCGGGAAGACCCGAAATTGTGGCGGATACTTTTGTGTTCAGGACATAATAAACTGCTCCTGAAACCCTTCATTTCAGCTTCTGTATTAGTGAGGCAGATATGGACCCAGAAACGGGAATTCTCGGGTCCTCAGATACTGTTCCCGAAACGACCCGTTTATGTTACCATTTCAGCTCGACCAGAAACACAGATTTCAGGTACACTTTCAGGTCTACTTATTCTGTTGCTGATATGAACCATTTCCGAAACATTTTTGGCCCCACTGAAACCTCACTTTTTCCAGAGTGAAATGAGGTCAGAAACCATTGTATTGCACATATAGCTACTGCTACCAATTACTACACACACATACAACTACTGCAAACATATCTAGCCTGGTCGTTACTAACTACGCTAAGAAATAAGGAAAATAAAGCAGTTCTTCGCCGACAGAAAATGTGAATTTGGACCTACCTGTACTAGAAGAAACAAACATTCCACAGGAATGCAGTCCCGGAGACCCAACAGCCTGGAAGGATGAGAATGTTAGCAAAAGATAAGGTGGAGTAAGGTAGCCAACTTACGACATTGTTATCGGCTGCCGACGGCGGGCCGCACGACTCCTCCAAAGTGCCATGTATCGCAGCATACTGATGGGCCGAAACGTTGCCGCTGCAGGAACGGGGTGCAGTGCGGCGATTTCCAGATCCTTTCTGGTGGTGGCGCATCACACCAAGCAAGCTCACGTAAAGCCTTTTTAATTTAAAATCGATAGCAATCAAAGGTAAATGTAAGTGACAAAAAAGTTCGTAAATATACCGCAGGAGGGAATGTACTTGCGACCTACGCAGCTCGCAGATTAGATGCCGGTGTACACGGTCTGAGCACTAGTCGAGTCGTTCTACGAGGATTGGGAGGGCAGGCTGATTGTCGATATACGGCGATGGAATGATGCCCGTATTCCGCCATTGAATGCGAGGGGCCGGCGCTGAGAATTTAAAAGCCCGCAATAAAACGCACAATACAACCTCTGCCGAAGTAAAATCGAAAGGAGACCGGCGAAATAATCACAAGCTCAACTCACTCATTTCGAGCTCGGCAAATTTGAAGCCACTGCAAACAATCTTAGCATTGGAATAACCACACAGGGAAAACGGCATACATGCAGCTCCGCCCGCCACCGCTGAAAGTCATAGTATTGCCGTAAACGCCGGGCAGTTTAGTTGTAACTGATTCTGCCTTGCCGTTGGTCCAACGCTCAGGTCGGAACTGAAGAGCGTCTTCTCCCCATACTTCTGTATTGAGATTTGCCGCCACAGTTCCAAGATAGATGGAGGTCCCTTTTGGCACGGTGATTGAGTGCATAAGAGTCCCATCGACTCCGGTGATGGGTACGCTGAGAGGGAGGACTGCATCAACGACGGCCCTAGCGTACATTGAGCCTAGATGTGCTGTCATAAATGCAACAACCTACTTCCTAAATATCACTGGAGCAACAGGCGGGTAGCTGCATATATCGACGATAAATAGAGAGAGACGGGTTGGATCAAGAAAAAACGCACAGCCGTAGCACTTCGCGGACAACTGCATCGAGGTATGGGAGTCCGAGGAGCGTGTCGTGATCAAGGTGTTCGGGAACTGCAAGAATTTCTGCACGGAGCCTCTCTTGTACATCTGGATACAAGGCCAAGACATGAAAGACTCTGTTCATCGAGGATGCTGTGGTGTCTGTCGCGGCGAAGACAATCGTTCTGTGCAGGTTATCAGCAGACATATCGTCGTGGGATATGAACCATACGAACGAGGTACACGCGACCAATTCCTCCTCTGTGAGAGGTACTCCGACCTCTGTGGACATGTTGCTTTTTACTGCGGAAATCAATAAAGGTGGAACGAGTAAAGTGTGGCGTATCGTACCGAGGAGGCTCATAATGTCCCTTTGTTCTTCCGCAGAGCCCGAAGTTCGGAGCTCCATCGCGGCCTTACGTTCCTTAACCAATTCTGCCGCCGTCGAATCCGTGAAGTCGACGAGGTCCCGCAGCCGATGCAAGGTGGGCAGCGGAATGAAGTCGATCATGAACCGCAGGAACCAGGGAGGGAATATCTTGACAGCGTTTAGGAAGAGAGGAATGCCCCACTGCATTTCAAATGCCGTCGGACTGGGAGTGGAGTTCATGCAAAGTCCAAGCTGGGACACCCCGGTCGGAATTATACGATACTCACAATAGCGCCCTCAAAGCTTCCGCGTATTGAACGGCATGATCTTGTCCGGGCAGCATTGGGTCGAAAGAATGCCCGATTCCAGCACGACCAATGAGTTCGAGCGACGTCCTGTACAGTACCGAGCTCAAGTCAACCTAAGAAGCTGTTGTCAACGGCGATATGTCGATTAATGTCCGCGCACCCTTTGTGGACCATTTAGGACCTTCGGAGCAATGAGCCCATCCCGGGTCTGTCAGTTGCTGAGGTGAGTTCCTGATGGATAACAGAATGACTGGTCCCATACCCGCTGCGCGACCTCGTAGAACAGCGGGATCACTCCCCTCAGACTTGCTGAGGAGAACGCAGGTGTCATAATTTTGCGATATCTGCGATGCTCGGCGCCCTGTGCTGAGAATATCGCAGGCCCAAAGAAGAGGCGGTTGAGCCTGACATGCAGGATTAGGGCAGCATCGGACATTCCATCTGTTACATGCCATATAATCATCGGAGGCTCCTCGTAGACGTCCTGTTCCTTGACAAGGATACTGTGTAGTGATGCCGGGTCGAAGACGAAGAGCTGTCGGTCCTGCACTAAGCATCAGCTATGAGATAAGGAGATGAGGACGTTGGCCACCCCGAGAGGTCCGTGGAGTTTGACCACTTGAGCGTATTTCTCTCCCAGCTCTTGCTGAAATGCGGAATCGTCAGGGTCCTGCATTTGAGCCAAGTTTCCTAACGCAAACATGTCAGTCAATGCAAAAGGTGAAGACGGTCTATCTCCTGCCGGTAATGATGGACGTCGGTGGCGGGCCAGGAATGTTGTCCAAAGCAGAAAAGTAGCGCTGGAGAAAGAGTCGCAGCCCATACGCCACCTGACTAAGAAACAGAGCACAGATAACGGTGGTGAAAGCCATCGAAGACGTGGCTTCATAGCATGATGGCCGGCCGTGTGGCATAATTGGTTGCCTTCGATTCTCGCGGCCCGAAGAGAACTGGGAACCAAACTCCACTCTTGAGCCGCAAAGAACGCAACATTGACACTTCTAGATTTCGAAATAGAGCTTCCCTGTCCAATAAGAAATACCTGAGAGCAGAGCAAGAGAAACATGGATGTATGGTTTGGGTGACCGGGAGAGAGCAGACTCATAAATTGCTCTGTGCACAGAAGAGATGGTTGTGGTGTGAAAGCAAGAGACCCGTCCAATGCATGCGGATCACAACCACCACAAAGTCAAACGGCGTCGCGTCTTCTCATTCACCACCACCAAACTTCGCCTTTTCTCTCCTCCTTCACATTTCAGGTTCTTTGCCACTATCCTATGTCATGCATCTGCAGTTGTTAGACAGATATGCAGTCGTCATTCCCCCGCGTCTCGAGCTCATTCTTCATCTACCGCACATCGTCACATTCGATTTCTACACAAGTCAGGTTGTGCAATAGTTCCAGAGACACGACGCCTCTTTTCTTTAATTTCGCCCTTCAGACTAGAGCGAGTCCTTGACTCGCCCGTTTTAGCGGCCCCGCTCACACCGACCCAAAATATAAACATCTGCCCGTGACTCTAAGATCGACTCATGCAAATCGAGTCAGATTTCAACAACCCTTGACATATTTCTTGACAGGCGTCTCAAAGCTATTTAATGTCCTGGTAAACTCATCCTCCCTTCCATTACCCTCACTCCATTCTGCGGTCTGAATCCCTAACGTAAACCTCCTTCTCCACCGTTTTACAGATATTACACATAGGCAAAGAAAAGACCCACGTGAACGTGGTCGGTCAGTACTACTAGTTTATGCTTAACCACTCCATCATTCACTCTCGGGCATCCCAGTGACGTGCCTGCCAACCGTCTGAGCGCGAGCTGAAACCTACTACAGGTGAGCTTGCACAAGAGAGGAAGGGAGGGACAATGAGCGAGTGTCCAAACAAGTCTGGTGTTGTCACAGGTCGCCGTGCGGCTGACTGGAACGCAACAAGAACGGGCTGAACGTAGACGGAGACGGAGGCGTATGCGGATATGGAGACGAAAGCGTAGACGGAGGTCAAAAGCGTAGACGGAGGTGGAGGCTAAAATATAAGTAACTCAGTCTTCGCGCACAAAGAAGTAGCGGAAGTCTGTATATTCACCTAAAATATAAGTAACTAGTAGTTACGAGTCAGAGAAGAGCCATAAGTAAGTAGGAGATTCGCTCACCTCAGTCTTCGCGCACAAAGAAGTAGCGGAAGTCTGAGGAAAGGAATCTCGAGTACAGAGTGATTATATACGATAAATGAGTACCTGAATGTAACTAAATGGATAAACATGAGCCCCTCAATATAACTAGAAGGAAAAATACGAAATCTATGAGAATGGCCGTCATCCCTGCATCGAGGAAGTCCGTCTTCCCTGCAGGTACTTACACTGCCGCGTGGCAAACTAAGGCACAGACGTCGGAGCGGGCCTGGATACAGTGATTTGATTGCGAGGATTAGGGGTATTGGTGGTGCGAGGCGATACAAGGGCCAGGGGATGCAAAGGACGCGTGAATCGGGGATATGGAACGAGTGAGACGTGAAGGGAGAAGAAGCGTGACCGTGCCGTGTTTGGTTCGGACAAAGTGATGGTTGATCCGAGGCACTTAGGGGGTTTACGTGCTTAGCGCGAGCGCAGGCGCGACATCTCCTCCTGACTGAAAATGTGACTGTCCTCAGTCACTGGCCGAAAGAGGGCAGATAAAGATTGTTTCACGAAAGGAAGGGCTCAGTAGGTCATCACAGCCCGAGTTCCAAAGAACTGCGCAACCGGCGTGCGTGCGCATTATGCGACTTGACGGCGAGGGGATAAGTGATGGCGTGTTGTCCTCCCGACTTAAATGCAGAGGATGGGGTGTTTAGAGGTCGTCCTCTGTGGCCGAGGATACGTGGGGAAGTTCTGCAAGATCCAATTCATGTCCCTCCGGGTCCATGAGCGTGGATTGCTCGAGTTCGCGAAGTCGTTCTGTGTCGATGTCAAGGAAATCATCGAGGGGAGGGAGTGGAATGGAAGCGCGAGCGAAATAAGGTATGACCCGGAAGGCGGCGATGGGGCGATGGGAAACTGATCCGTCAAGTTCGCAGAGGATGTAGGCGCCGCCGAGATTACGGGAAATGACAATAAGAGGGCCAATGTAACGTTTTCGCATCTTCTTGCTAAAGGACTTCTCAATAGCAGTGTTACGCATCAAGACAAGGTCGCCACGCTTGAAGTTATAGTCGCGAATGGTGGCAGCGTGCTCGATTTCAAAACGAACTGCGGCGCGCAAGCGTGCCTCATAAACGTCTGAATGGAGTTGGGCGAGGTGTGAGCGACGTTTCTGGAGCGCGATGGCACGTCGGGCAATAAGCTCGGTGGTGGAGAGGACAGAATCGGGTGCAGGAAGAAGGTAAGTTGCTTCGGAGATGTCGAGCGGGAGTAGAGGATGAGTCCCAGTGACGGCAAAATACGGCGAACAGCCCATTCGTCTGCGGACTGTGACACGGTCGGACCAAAACACTGAATACGTTGCAGTGCTCCATTTGCTTTGATCACCGTCGACGGCTTTGTAGATGCTCTCACGGACGTCGAAATGTGGGCGTTCAATTAAACCGTTAGCGCGTGAATTGTACCCAGAAATACGAATGTGCTTAATGTGATATTTCGCCTCGAGGTAAGTCAATGCTTTGAGAAATGGAGGGCCATTGTCGGTGACAATTTCGAGTAGAGTACCCCACCGGCAAATGAGATCCTGGAAAATCCAGTCTGCAATTGCATTAGAGGTCTCGCGGCGCAACATGCGGAATTCGGGATAGTGAGTGAGTGAACAGCGGCCATGGACGATAAATTTGAAACCGCCGCTCGCAGGCATGTGCATGGTATCCATGTAGACCTTGGCGAAGATGGGGGCGGGAACTGCGACGGTAGGCGGGATTAAAACCTTCTGTGTTTGGCGGAGCTGACAGATATGGCACGTATGGATCCACCAAGTAATATCATGGGCCATATAGGGCCACCAAAAACGTTCCGAGAGGAGAGCGCGAGTTGCATAGAAACCTTTATGGCCGACATCATCGTGGGCAGAGCGGAGGATAAAGAGGCGGCGATGAGTAGGTACGACAAGTTTGTGGCGGGATTGAGGATCTTTGCGCCAGAGCTGCCCGTCCGCCAGATAAAATTCCATGCAGTACCGAACAAATGATTTATATTCGCCATCTGCCATATCGCGTGGACGGTGTAGATTGCTGTGCCAAACGCGCACCAAATCAACGCGGGCGTCAGCGAGTCGTGCAGGGTCGGATCGTGGGATGATATCGTAGGAAAGGGAGGGAGGAGGCTCTTGGCCGTCGGGTGCGATGTCTGCGGCAAGAGTGGCAATGGTGTACTGAGGGCGGGGAATATATGGCGAGTGATTTATCATGTGCATGAATCCATGGACTTGATCAATCCAGTCCTCGAAGTTGTCTTCGGGCTCGGGTTCATCGCCAGGCTGAGGAGGGCGACGTGAGAGACCATCGGGTCCGTGTAGTACGCCGGGGACATGTACAAGGGTGAAATGGAATGTGAGAATGGCTAAAATCCAACGGTTCATGCTGGCGCTGGGCTGAAGATCGGGGTTTGCGAGCATGCCCTTGATGTAGCGGGCATCAACTTCAACAACAAGGTTGCGCACACCGATGAGATAATTTTTCCATGAGCGTAACGCACGGAAGAGCCCGTAGAGTTCGAGTTTGGGCTGAGAAAAGCGGGCCTCGCGATCGTTGAGGGTAATGGAGCCAAAGCGTGCGTAATAGCGGCGAGCGAGGTCGTCGGGATCGCATTGAGCAAGCAAAAATCCAACGGCAATGGAGGATGTGTCCACGCCGAGGATTGCGGGGGCATTGGAAGTGTAGTCGATGGGGCGAAGGGCGGGGGATCGGATGAGTGCGTGTTTCAAGTCTTCTTGGGCCGCAATCTGTGCCGGGCCGAAGAGGAATGGCATTTCCTTCCGAGTGAGGAGTGTAAGGGCATGAGCGCGATGAGCAAAATTCTGAATAAAAATGCGGACAACACCAATGGTTCCAAGGAATGCGCGAACTTCTGAGAGATCTTTGCAGGGTCCCCAGTTCACAATTTTGGCGACGCGTTTCTCGTCTGGAATGCGCCCTGCGGGAGTGCAAACGTGGCCGACGACTGTGATATTTTCGGCACAAAGGATGCTTT